>PITA01016029.1:0-47820 GCA_004023965.1 Spilogale gracilis | reverse complement strand
CCCAGGCTTCGGAACGCAGCTGCGGCCGGCTGCAGCCTAGGGGAAGAATGGGGCGTGGAGGGAGCGCCCCGCCAGTCCCGGCCGCCTAGCTGCCGCGGGGCCCGCACGACCGACAGAACACAGAGAGCAGCCAGAGAGAGGCCGGCGACTTGGCGAGGCAGAAAAATAAGATTACAGAACGCGTGGGGGGGGGGGGGGGAAGCTTGGCTTTCCCGAAAAGGAAGGGGAGGAAATGGAAGATGGGTTTTGCCGAGGGGGCTGTCTCTACCGCCCAGGATGGCTGGATTCTCGTTCCTGCAGCGCCCATCTCTGAGCAGTTGAAAGCACTTTCTGTACTTCTCCGACCTTGTGAATGGGGTCTGACCAGAGAAAGAGCAGTTTTTCTTGTAGAAAAAGAGCTAAAAAAGACCTTTCCCTCTCAGAGGTAACAATAATAATAGTTGACTTGTGCTTAGCCAGGCACAGATGAAAGTTTTAAAGGCATGATCTTAATCGCCACCACAGCTCTTTGAAGTTCTTATTACGCCCATTTTAGAGCCAAGGAAATTGGTTCAGAGTAGCTAAGAGCCTGACCCCGGGTCACACATATGGTAACCTCTTCAACTGAGGTTCAAACCCAGAACCAAGTCCTTTTTTTTTGAAGATAAGTGTTTCTCCGTTAACAATACTCTTCCTGAAACTATTACTTCCCCCTTAGGGATCTCATTTTCCATTTGTAAATGTTGGCCCAGATGAGCTCTAATGTTCTTTACCATTTTGACATTCTATTAAATAATCTATATACTTACCACTCAAAATGAGTTTGCCTGTTAAGTCCCATAGAACAGGGACTAGCAAAAATCAAGCCTTATTCTGTTGTAATCCCATAGTGTGTAGAATGTTTGGTTCCTAATGCATATTTGCTGATTACTGATGTGGTGAAGCTAGGAAAAATAATCCTGGTTTCTTATAGTACCTTTAATCAAGTACTGCAGGGATTTATGTGTATTTTTTTATGTTCTCTCTGTGTCCTTGTGAGGTACGATGGATACTTGCTCTCCTCTCTTTTACAGTTGGAAAATCTGTTAACATAGAGCCTTTTGCTCAGTCACACACTGAGTCAGGGGTGAAAGCCTCAATTAGTCAGATCCAGAACTTCCTGTCTAGTTTTCTAACCACTGTGGAAGACTGCATATTTTGTATAACAATGCACATTCCAGTAAAGAAAGTCTACTCAAAGAGGATTTTTGTGTAACTTCTACTTGAATGTATAGCCCACCTTGATATTGTAGAGAAAACAAAGCTGAACTAGACTCAGTCCTGCTATCAGGGAGTTTGAGTCCATTGGAAAAGATGAAACAGCTACTCAAACAACTGCAAGGCAAGTCTAACACTAACCTGGCCTTTAAGACACTACTTGATAGGAACCCAGGCATATTCTGTCACTTTCTTACAATGTGACCTTGGGCCAGTTACTTAACCTTGACTCTAAAATGAGGGGAATAATTGTACCGACTTTAAAGAGTATTGTGCAGGGGCGCCTGGGTAACTCAGTTGGTTAAGCAACTGCCTTCCGCTCAGGTCATGATCCCGGAGACCTGGGATCAAGTCCCACATCGGGCTCCCTGCTCAGCAGGAAGCCTGCTTCTCCCTCTCTCACTCCCCCTGCTGTGTTCCCTCTCTGGCTGTGTTTCTCTCTGTCAAATAAATAAAATCTTAAAAAAATAATAATAATAAAATAAAGAGTATTGTGCAGATTCATTGGGTTAATTCATATAAAATTCTTAGAACAGGGCCTGGTATATGGTAAGTCCTGTATGTACTAGCTGCTGTTTTTACTATCACTGTTATTATCGTTATTCAGTTTACACTTAAACTTGTCTTGGGTGCTTGAAAGACCCCGAAGCGTTAGTCTGCTCTCTTGCTCCCAGCCAGATGTTGTGTGCCTTTATCTCTGCTCTCCAAACATCTTTTCACTACTCTCTTAGAGAACTGACCACATTCTGCCTTTGAATGGTTCTTTGTATACATGACTCACTAGTTGCCAAAATGTCTGAAAGGACATTGCAGGCACTGTGCAGCTTGCTGGGAATATTTAGAGCAGGAAGAGGACAAGCAGGACCAAGCTGTAAGCAGGCTAGACAGAGCCTGGGAAATACTCCAAGCTGGAGTGGTGGCCCCCACTTCAGGGAAGAGCTGGAGCTGGCAGTCACAGGCAAGTCCAGTATGGGCAGATATCCATGTCCCACAGGGTCCAAATTAAGGGAAATACATGGAGTTCAATAAAGGGAGTGGCTGTGGAAGTGCTTTGGCTCCCCAGGATCCATGCTCCCCATATTATCCCTGCACAGATACACACCAGTCTCAACTGACCATACTTACATGGCACCGATGCTCTCGCCTCCAGTTTCAAGGATGAACATGTAGCCTAAGTCTGGCCAAGCAGAGCAACACATTCCCCTGGCTTCTGTGACGGGTTCAAGAAAAGGCACACAGATCACACCAAGACGGTTGGGTCCAGTCAGAACTAAAAATCCCATTTACTGCAACAGGGACCTCAGTCTAAAGGTCTTCCTGAGAGGAAAGCCAAACAGCAGAGGAGAAAGTAAAAAATAGAGAAAGATGAGCTCCTTATAACATGACTCGAGCCTTGGACTTCGCAGTTACAGGAACTAATAATGTACTGGGGATTGTTTTGGTTTCGTTTGGTTTTGGGTTTTTACATAAACTGATCTGAGTGGGTGTCTGTGTTAGCAACTGAAAGAGTCTTTGCCTAATACAAGCCTTCCTTTAGTCAACTGATACTGCTAGGCCCTGGAGAGACAGTGGTAAAAAGGACATTTTGTGGCTCAAGGAATTTAGAGACTGGCTGAAAAGATAAGCAAGTAAACAGTATGTTTAAGTGTTAAGTCAGGAAAAATTCAGTAAGGTCCATATAAATTCTAGATAGCATCAGTTCTCACCATCAGGTTAAGACTAGATTATCCCCGGGGGCACCTGGGTGGCACAGTGTGTTAAGTAAGCAGCTGCCTTCAGCTCAGGTCATGATCCCAGTGTCCTGGGATCAGTCCCACACCCGGCTTCTTGTTCAGTGGGGAGGCTACTTCTCCCTCTCCCTCTGCCTGCTGCTCCCCCTACCTGTGCGCTTGCGTGTATGCGCGCGCGTGCTCTCTCTCTCTCAGTCAAATAAATCAATAAAATCTTTTTTTTATATAAAGATTTTATTTATTTGACAGAGAGAAACACAGCCAGAGAGGGAACACAAGCAGGGGGAGTGAGAGAGAGAGAAGCAGGCTTCCCGCCGGGTCTCCGGGATCATGACCTGAGCCGAAGGCAGTCGCTCAACCAACTGCGCCACCCAGGCGCCCCAATAAAATCTTAAAAAAAAAAAAGTCTAGATTATCACCATGATGTTCATTTGACATGAGGTGGTACGAACTGGATGGAGTGTAACCCCACGTTTAACCCTGTTAAAACTGGGAAGACCGGGTGAAATCCTGGAAGCAGCAATGGCCCCACCATTTACTGGGATTCAGAACCTAAATTCTCCACTAATGGGAAGATACTTGCAAAGAAATCACATAACAAGAGTTAGGACTAATTTGGCAGAGTAGCCTAAAAATAGTGAGTTTTAGGTAAGAACACCTCAGTGCAGTTTTCTCAGAAATATACATAGTGTTCTAAAGTCCTTTAAACAGAAGACTTAGAAATATGGCAGGGAAGAAAGGGGGTGGGGGGCATTAAATTAGTTTCACATTCTAACTGATATCAAGCTCAAGCTCAATTCCCCCCCCCCCCCGCTTTAATATAGGACTAAGAAGGATTGTGGTTGTGGCAAGGTTAAGGTTTTAAGGCCACGCTACAAAACGGCAAAGTTTGGGGTGCCTGGGTGGCTTAGTTGGTTAAGCCACTGCCTTTGGCTCTAGGTCATGATCCTGGAGTCCCGGGATCGAATCCCACATCGGGCTCCTAGATCTGTGGAGGGTCTTCTTCTCCCTCTGACCTCCCCTCTCATGTTCTCTCTAACTTACTTTCTCTCTCTAATAAATAAAATCTTTTTTTAAAAAAATTTTATTTATTTATTTGACAGAGAGAGATCAGAAATTGGCAGAGAGGCAGGAAGCAGGCTCCCCACCGAGCAGAGAACCCGATGCGGGCCTTGATCCCAGGACCCTGAGATCATGACCTATGCTGAAGGCAGAGGCTGCTTTTTTTTTTTTTTTAAGAGTTTATTTATTTGACAGAGAGAAACACAGCCAGAGAGAGAACACAAGCAGGGGGAGTGAGAGAGGGAGAAGCAGGCTTCCTGCCAAGCAGGGAGCCGGATGAGGGGCTCGATCCCGGATCTCCGGGATCATGACCTGAGCCGAAGGCACTCGTTTAACCAACTGAGCCACCCAGGCGCCGTGAATGCAGAGGCTTTAACCCACTGAGCCACCCAGGCGACCCTCAAAGAAATAAAATCTTAAAGAAAAAAAAAAAAGGCAAAGTTTTTGTTTCATAAGGGATAAAGTTCTGCTGTTGTTGTTCCTTTGAAAGATTTTATTTATTTATTTGACAGAGAGAAAGGCAGCTAGAGAGGGAACACAAGCAGGGGGAGCGAGAGAGGGAGAATGAGGCTTCACATGGAGCAGGGAGCCTGATGCGGTACTCAATCCTGGAACTCCGGGACCACGACCTAATTCAAAGACAGATGCTTAACAACTGAGCCACCCAGGCACCCCTAAAGTTCTGGTTTGCAGGCAGAATTCTCTTTGGGGAATTTGGGGGGATGGGGAGTCATTCCTTTGCTAAGATTTGGATTTTTCTGAAGCACCACTGGATTCATGCAGAGAAACTGAGCCACCCAGGCGCCCTGTCCACTCTCTTTTAATACCTAGCAAAAGGGACAATTCAGGGATCCTATACCTGGGCACATTTCCTAACAAAGAGCACCCATGTTTACCCTGTTATGATGCTTACTACACTATTCAATTATTGCCTATTAATCTGTGTGCCCCATCAGATTTGACTGCTTATTCACCATTGTTTTTTCAGCACATAATACACAGCCTGATCCCTTATAATCACTCAGTGAATGTTCTTGAGTGAATAAATGCCATGGACCAAAGTAGTTTTGAGATCCTGCCTTAATTTACATTTCCCCCAAAACAAAGCTTGAGACAAGGGCTTGGAAGCAAGTAGTTTATTAAGGAAGTTATCCTAAGAAGCTGAAACGAGGGAGGAGAGAGAATGGAACAGAGGAGGGAAAGCCAGTAAATGGTGTGTTATTGAGATGTTTACCACTGTGGGCAAGGAGGCTTAATCCCACCTGTGACTCTGAAGAACTGTTGAATATGCACTTGAGAACTGTCCCTCTGAAGTTGAGTATTTTTTAGCTACCTAATGAAGGCTGGCAGTGGAGACATTAACTACCCCCATACTCCATGCTGCAAAAAAGTTGAGAGAGATGATTGTGTTTCCGGTGGGAAGCCATCATGTGCATACCTGTCCGCCCCAGCTGCAGCTAGTCAGAGATGATCTGTAGGAAGAAGATGAAGCTCAGTAGCATCTATTACTTCTGAAAGTGATGCAGAGACTACAAAAGCAATCTTACCAGAATAAAATGTATTTGCCCCTTGTGGTTCTGCTGCTTTCTTGAGCTGGAAAGGGCCAGAAGCCCAGGTTATTCCAATGAAATGACTTGTAATGCAGGCTCAGTGTCCACTTGCAAAACAAGCCCATAATATGTCTTTTCCTGAATGCGTTGTGTTTCAAGTTAGTCATATTTGGAGAAGGAAAGTTCTTCTCTTTCAAAAATCTGAGGTAACAAATGCAAAAGTAATGCTGACTCTCATGAAATAATCAGTCTAGACTTATACTGTCCATTAGAGTAACCACTTTCCACATGTGACCATTTAAATTTAAATTAAGTTTGAAATTCATTTTTCAGTTGTATTAGGTATTGTTCAAGTATTCACTAGCCACATATGGTTAAAGCCTATACCACGTTGGACAATGTACAAATAGAATATTTCCATCATTATAGAAAGTTCTATTGGACAGCCCTGACCCAAAGCTTATAGGTGACAAACCATTCCAAAAGAGTCTGTTGGGGAATTTAAATGACCGGGTTAGGTTGATAAGAACATAACTTGCTGATCAATCTTAACACATATACACACAGTCAGCCAGTCATTGTATTCCTCATCATGTGATGCAAAGAGGAGATATTGAGAATGTCTATGTACCACCTTTGATATACTCCTGCTGAAAATTTTAGTTGAAATCTGTTCATGTCTCTAGATATAATTATCAGTTTATAGAAAATGTAGGAGACAGTGGAAGACATTCAGCAACACCCTAGGGTTACAATTAGCAAAATTAAGAATAAGGTAAATTTTACAGGTCATAATGACCTGGTTCCTTCAACAAATCAATGGCAAGGACTTTTTGAAAAACTATTTAAAATATTGGGGTGCCTGGGTGGCTTAGTTGCTTGAATGTCTGCTTTCAGCTTGGGTCGTGATCCCAGAGTCCCAAGATGGAGACCTGTGTTGGGATCCTTGTTCAGTAGGGAGTCTGCTTCTCCCTCTCTCTCCTGTTGCTCCCCCACTCAAATAAATAAATAAAATATTTTTTAAAAAAGATTAAAATATAATAAAAACTATCAACAAAGGTAAATTGACCATCATTAAAATTAAAAACCTTTATACATCAAAAAATGCAACCAAGAAAGTAAAAAGGCAAGCCAAAGAATGAGAGAAAAATGTCTAGAAAATATCAACAACTCTTATAAGTCAATAATAAAATGAGAAATAATTCAGTTTTTAAATGGACAGTTTCGGGGCACCTGGGTGGCTCAGTCTGTTAAACATCTGACTTGATTTCAACTCAGGTCATGATCTCAGAGTGGTGAGATCCAGCCCTGTGTCAGGCTCCATGCTGCTCATGGAGCCTGCTTAAGATTTCTTTCTCCCTCTCCCTCTGAACCACCCTAGTAAGTGAACAAATAAAATGGACAGTTTCAATAGACATTTCTCCAAAGAAAATATGCAAATGGCCAATACACATATGAAAAGATGTTCAACATCATTGGACATCAGGGAAATGCAACTCAAAACCATGATGAAATACCACTTCACATCCTCTAAGATGATTAGAATCAAGAGGGCAATAGTAATAAGTGTTGATGAAGATGTGGAGAAACTGGAACCTATCATATACTGTTGGTGGGGATATAAAGTAGTGTAGCCATTTTGGAAAACAGTCTGACAGATCCTCAAAATGTTAAACACGAAGTTACCATGTGACCCAATAGTTCAATTGGGTGTAAGTATTTACCCAAGAGAAATGAAGGCTATGTCTACACAAAACTTGCACATGAATATTTATTTATAGTGGCATTATTCATAATAATCAAGAAATGGAAACAACCCAAATGTCCACCAACTGATGAATGGATAAAATGTCATGTATCCATACAATGGAGTATATTATTTGGTAATACAAAGAAATAAAATACTGATATAAACTACAACATAGATAGACCTTGAAAACATTATGCTAAGTAAAAGGAGACAGACAAAAAGGCTACAATTTGTATGATTCCATTTACATGAAATATCTAGAATAGACAAATCCATAGAGACAGAAAGTAGATTAGTGGTTGCAGGGGCAGGGAGAAATGGAGGATAGGAAATGACTACTGATAGGTGTAAACCTTCTTTGGGGATGAGGAAAATATTCTAATATTAATTGTCATTATTGCACAACTCTATGAGTATCCTAAAAACTATAAATTATAGATCTTAAATAGGTGAGTTGTATGAAATGTGAACTCTATCTTGAACTGTTTTTATTCACAACACTCTGATACCAAATGTATGTAGATTTTCCCCCCACACCAGCCAACTCGCTAGCTCTCTAGATAACAACTGGGTGTCTTATGGTTCATTTCTATTCTGCCACTACCCAGAGCTTGCATAGACCCCGCAGGTGAAGGGCTGAATCCCACAAAACTGCCCCCACCTCAGGTGCCAGTTGCGAGACATGGGTTGCCATCTGCACTTCTGACCAAACAGCTATAAATTCAGTGCTCCCACCATATCCTCCCCAAGAACAGTAATTTGTTAGAGTGGATCACAAAGCTCAGAACACTTTATTTACTATCACTAGTTATTATAAAGGATATGAATAAACAGCCAATAAAGAGGTGTTTAGGGCAAGTTCAGAAGCATCTCAGCACAGGAGTTCTGTCTGCATGGAGTTGGGGTGCACTGGTCTCCTAGCACATGAATGTTTCTGCCAACCCAGAAGGTTTCCAAATCCCACCATCTGGGACTATTTATGGATGTTCCATTATGTAGGCATGGTTGATTAAAACATTGGCCATTGGTCATTCAACTCAATCTCCTGCCCCTCCCCTTCACAGAGTTTTGTGGGTGGGGCTGAAAGTTTCAACTCTCTAATCACATGGTTGGTTCCTCTGGCAACAAGCCCCATCCCGAAGTAATCTAAGGGCCCACTAAGAGTCACCTTATTAGCATAAACTCAGACATTATTGAAAGGAACATTTTATGAATAACAAAAGATGCTCCAGGGCGCCTGGGTGGCTCAGTTGGTTAAGCAACTGCCTTCGGCTCAGGTCATGATCCTGGAGTCCGGGGATCGAGCCCCACATCCGGCTCCCTGCCCGGCGGGAAGCCTGCTTCTCCCTCTCTCATTCCCCCTGCTTGTGTTCCCTCTCTGACTGTGTTTCTCTCTGTCAAATAAATAAAATCCTTAAAAAAAAAAAAAAAAAGATGCTCCTATCACCTCTATTACTCAGAAAATTCCAAGGATTTTAGAAACTCTGTGTCAGGAACCAGGGACAAAACCCAAATATATATTTCTTATTGTATCACATATCTCAATAAAGCTGCCATTAAAAAATGGAACAAGGGGCCCCTGGCTGGCTCAGTTCGAAGAGCATGAGGCTCTTTATCTCAAGGTCATGGGTTCAAGCCCCATGTTGGGTGTGGAGATTATTTAAATAAATAAACTTTCTAAATAATGGAATATACAGACTTAAGAATCATACTGTATTAGTCAGAGGTCTCCAGAAAAACAGAATAGGAGAAAGAGACAGAATAAGTAGGGGTGGGAGGCTAGGGGTTTGGGGTAGGAGATATTTATTATAAGGAATTTGTTAACATAATTATAGAGATTGCCAGGTCCCAAGATCTGTGGTTGGCAAGCTGGAGACCCAGGAGAGCCAATATGTAGTTCCAGTCTAAGTCAGAAGGCCTCAGAACCAAGAAAGCTGATGGTGCAGTTCCAGTCTGAAGGCCAGGAGACTCGAGGTCCAAAAGAGCCAATATTTCAATTTGAGTCATCTGAAGGTAGGAAAAACTTATGTCCCATGTCAAAGGCCATCCAACAGGAGGAATTCCCTCTTATTCAGAGGCAGTTTGACTTTTTGTTTGATTCAGGTATTCAGCTGATTGGACAAGGCCCACCCATGTTATGGAGGCTTCACTCAGTCTGTCAATTTAAGTATAAGACTTGGGGCACCTGGGTAGCTCAGACAGTTAAGAGTCTGCCTTTGGATCAGGTCATGATCCCAGGATCCTAGGACTGAACCCCACATCAGGATCCCTGCTCAGCAGAGAGCCTACTTCTCACTCTTCTTCTGTCCCTCTGCCCTGCTTATGCTCTCTCTCATTGGCTCTCTCTGAAATAAATAAATAAAATCTTTGGAAGAAAATAAATATTAAACTCATCCAGAAATATCCAGAACAGTATTTGATCAACTATCTGGGCACCATCTGGCCCAGTGAAATTGACAAATAAAATTAACCATCACACATTCCAACCCAAATACAATGTGTGAAGTTTGGGGGATTAAAGAAAAAAAACCTAACTATAAAATAAAAGACATTGTGAGACAGCAAATTCTGATCACTGACTGGATTTTATTTTATTTTATTTTATTTTATTATTTTATTTTATTTTAGGTTTTATTAATTTATCTGACAGAGAGAAACATAGTGAGAGAGGCAACACAAGCAGGAGGGAGAAGCAGGCTTCCTGCAGAGCAGGGAGCCCAATGTGGGGGTGACAGTGAGAGAGGGAGAAGCAGGCTTCCTGCAGAGCAGGGAGCCCAATGTGGGGTTCTATCCTGGAACTCTGGGATCATGACCTGAGCCAAAGGCAGATGCTCAACGACTGAGGGACCCAGGCACCCCACTGAGTGGATTTTAAATAACATTAAGAATTATTATTTTTTTGGATATTTTCCATTTGTTCCTATAGATCCATGCTCTACCCTGCTCTCTGCTCTGAAAGTCTGGCCTTGTATGAATTCTATTAGCAAGCCTCCTTGCCTTTAATTATTTGATGGACTAAGCCAGTGAAAGATATTGGTAAGAGCACTAGAGAGGGAAGAGAGTTAATATCAAGGTATTATTCACCAGCCTCCTTTCCTGCAAGATAACCTTTTGCATATTGTGTCTCTTGGACAAAGCTATGTGCTTCTCTCAGAGCAGTCAACTCTATAGAACTCTTTTTTTTAATTTTTAAAATTTAAATTCAATTTAATTAACATATATTGTATTATTAGTTTCAGAGGTAGAATTCAGTGATTCATGACTGCATAAAAGATCCAGTGTGCATTTCTTCAAGTTCCCTCCTTAATGCCCATCACTCAGTTAGCCCATCTCCCCAACCACCTCCCCTCCTGCAATCCTCAGTTTGTTTCCTATAGTTGAGTGTCTCTTATGCTTTAATGAGTACATTTTACCTGTGGTTCCCCATACCCTCTCTATTTTCCTTTTATTTTTCCTTCCCTTTCCCTACTTCATCTGTTTTGTTTCTTATTTCACATATGAGTGAAATCATATGATATCTGTCTTTCTCTGACTGACATTTCATTTAACATAATACCCTTTAGTTCCATCCACATTGTTGCAAATGGCAAAACTTCATTCTTTTTGATGGCTGACTAATATTCCATTCATTTTTCAATGGGCTTTTCCCATAGTTTGGCTATTGTGGATGTTGCTGTTATAAACATTGGGGTACATCTACCCCTTTGAATCACTATGTTTGTATCCTTTGGATAAATACCTAGTAGTGCAATTGTTGGATCATAGGGTAGCTCTATTTTTAACTTTTTGAGGAAACTCCATACTATTTTCCAGAGTGTCTGCACCAGTTGGCATTCCCACCAACAGTGTAAGAGTGTTCCCCTTTTTCCTGCATCCTCACAAACCTCTGTTGTTTCCTAAGTTGTTAACTTTAGCCATTCTGACTGGTACTGTGGTTTTGATTTGTATTTCCCTAATGTTAAGTGATACTGAGCATTTTTCCATGTGCCTAATGGCCATTTGTTTGTCTTCTTTGGAGAAATGCCTGTTCATGTCTTCTGCCCATTTCTTGACCCTTCTAGATTCCGGTAATCACTCCCTCCCCTTATCCATATGGCACTGTAGGAAGTACCAACCTTAGTACTTTAGATTAGTGTACTATACCTGTGGTTCCACTATATACACAACCTTTAAATAAACCCTGAAAAAGTTATCTTATTTTTTTAATTTTTTTTTTAGATTTTATTTATTTATTTGACAGAGAGAAATCACAAATAGGCAGAGAGGCAGGCAGAGAAAGAGGGGGAAGCCAACTCCCTGCTGAGCAGAGAGCCCAATGTGGGACTCGATCCCAGGACCCTGGGATCATGATTGAGCCAAAGGCAGAGGCTTACCACTCTGAGCCACCCAGGTGCCCAAGTTATCTTATTTTGAATGTATCATTTTTTTCTTGTTAAAGTCTTGATTTAAGTGTGATAAAGGTTTTGTAGTCATGAAAAAAAGAGAGAGAAGGAGAAGGAGTCCTTTATTCCTTGAAAATACACACTGTGGAGTGTTTATCAATGTAATTATATAAGGTCTGGGATTTTCTTTAAAAGTAATTCAAGGGACGTTTGTGTGACTCAGTCAGTTAAGCATCTGCCTTTGACTCAGATCATGATGCCAGGGTCCTGGGATCAAGTCCCACATCAGGCTCCCTACAAAGTGGGGAGCATGTTCCTCCCTCTGCCTGCTCCTCCCCCCTGCTTGTTCTGTCTCTCTCTCTCTCTGGCAAATAAACAAATAAATAATATCTTTAAAAATAAATAAATAAATAATAAAATTCAACATGATTAGGAGTACCTGAGTGACTCAGTAGATTCAGGGTCCAACTCTTTTTTTTTTTTTAAAGATTTTATTTATTTATTTGACAGAGAGAGATCACAAGTAGGCAGAGAAGCAGGGAGAGGGAGAGGAGGAAGTAGGCTTCCTGCTGAGCAGAGAGCCTGACGCGGGCCTCAATCCCAGTACCCTGAGATCATAACATGAGCCGAAGGCAAAGGCTTTAACCCACTGAGCCACCCAGGCGCCCTAGGGTCCATCTCCTGATTTTAGCTTAGGTCATGATCTCAGGGTCATTGGATGGAGCCCCGCACTCGGCTCTGCACTCTGCAAAGAGTCTGCTTGATATTCTCTCCCTGCCCCTCCCCTTAAGTCTCTCCTCTCACTCACCAGCATGCTCTCTTTCTCAAATAAATAAGTAAATACATAAATGAAATATTTTTTTAAAGATTTTATTTATTTATTTGGCAGAGAGATCACAAGTACGCAGAGAGGCAGGCAGAGAGAGAGGAGGAAGCAGGCTCCCTGCTGAGCAGAAAGCCCAACGTGGGCCTTGATCCCAGGACCCTGAGATTTTGACTGAGCAAAAGGCAGAGGCTTTAACCCACTGAGCCACCCAGGTGTCCCATAAATGAAATATTTTAAAAAATTCAACATGATTAACATCTAGTGAGTATAGAGTTTCAATATTAAAAGGTAAAAATTTTCCAGAGATCTGTTGCAAATGATGTGAATATATTTAACACCATTGAACTTCGCACTTGAACATGGTTAATATGGGGGGAACATGGATGGCTCAGTTGGTTAAGTGTCTGCCTTCAGCTCAGGTCATGATCTCAGGGTCCTGGGATGGAGTCCTGCATTGGGCTACCTGCTTGATGAGGCATCTGCTTCTCTCTCTCCCTCTACCCCTCCCCACCACTCATCATCTCACTCGCTCCTTCTCTCTCTCTCAAATAAATAAATAAAAGCTTTTTAAAAATGGTTTAGGGGTGCCTGGGTGGCTCAGTTGGTTGGGCGACTGCCTTCAGCTCAGGTCATGATCCTGGAGACCTGGGATTGAGCCCCACATCGGGTTCCCTGCTCGGCAGGAAGCCTGATTCTCCCTCTCCCACTCCCCCTGCTTGTGTTCCCTCTCTGGCTGTGTTTCTCTCTGTCAAATAAATAAAATCTTAAAAAAAAAATGGTTTAGATGATACATTTGCTCTTATGTACAACACACGCACACACACACACACACACACACACAGGATCATAATTCAACATGGACTTAGGTTGATGATTGTTGAAGCTGGGTGATGTTGAAAAGAAAAAAAAACTTCTTTTTAAGCTGGAAAAAAGGAAACAAAGGAAAGTCTCAAATTAGCATGATGTCAGACCTGCTGATCAGAGAAAAATGAAAGAGTTGAAAGCTCAGAGAATGAATCTATCATGTAGCTAGACTGGAAGGTTTAAACAGCTAGGTTAAGAAAAGAAAGCAAGTCGAGGCAAGGTAGGAATCAAGGGCCAGCTCAGAAGGAGTATCTGGGGTGCCCTACTGTGTTGTTCTTATGTCACTTCATTGAGCTAGGATCTGAAACCTGCTAGGTATTAGTTATTCTGGATTTGGGCCCAGCTGAGCTCAGTGTTCTTTAGGAACAGTAGGGTAGATCTGGAACAAGCAGGTTTGACACAGAGAAAGGAAGGAGAAGCACCAAAGTTAAAAAGAGTTGGAGTCATGGAAAGGTTATGCTGCAGGAGCCTGGCTGGCTCAGGTAGTGGAGCATGTGACTCTTGATCTTGGGGTTGTAAGTTCAAGCCCCATGTTGAGTATAGAGATTACTTAGAAAGTAAGTCTTTAAAAAGAAAAGAAAGGTTATGCTGGATAGGAAACCCTACACATTTGCAGGTTTGGGAAATGACTAAGAGGAGAAAGAAAATTGGGTAATACGAGTGAGCCACTTTTAATAACATTGAGAGAAAGAGGTATCCTTCATCTGCTACCTTAGGAGGAAAGAGAAGGATGGAAAACCACGTAGCATTTTAAAAGTAGAAATCAGGGAAACTGAAGCAGCAACAGTCGGTAACATTCCATTTTCTTACTAAATATAACCATGTGATGCTGGTATCTTTGTTTTCTATCACTACATAGCCAAAGATGACCATCATCATACATTTGCCATATAATGTAACCTGTCAAGGAAGCAACTACTTCATCATATGCATGGGTCCTGCCCACACACTTGAGGAGGGCTTATAGAGAACACGTACACCAGAGGCAGGAAGCTGGGAGGTCATCTTAGAATTCTGCCTACCACAGCTAGGAAATTGGTTCAATCTGTGAACTAAGAGATAAGGCCTTGGCTAGGGAGCCAGGGGCCATGTTAAACATTTACCAAAAGACACAGAGTGAACTGGGGAAGATCCTGAAAGCCACAGCCCCTCTTGATACAGTCAGAGCAGGGGCTGGAAACCAGAGAGACTGGAGTTTAGTTCTGGCTCTGCCATAATCTCACTATGTGACTTTGACGAAATCACAACCATCTAGGGCCTCTTTTTCCTCAGCTATAAAATAAGAATGATGAAACTAGATGATTGTTCAGGTAAATAATAATCCTCTGTTATCAGTATCATATGGCACCGGGACAAGTATGAAAAACAGTTGTAGAATATTCTTTTTTCAAACATTTTAAAGAATTGCATAATTTGGTCCATTTGGGGACTACTAGGAGTAGCCTTGCTGAATGGTAGGGGAAAAGTAGATGATTACCCCTTAAGAATGCTGCCAGAATCCAGAATTATGTGATTCAAAAATAGAATGTTATCTCATACCTTAGCTCTGGTATTTGCTGTTTTCCTCTATCTGCAATTTTTTTTAAAAAAGATTTTATTTATTTATTTGACAGAGAGAAACACAGCTAGAGAGGGAATACAAGCAGGGGGGAGTGAGAGAGGGAGAAGCAGGCTTCTCGCTGAGCAGGGAGCCCGATGTGGGGCTCGATTCCCGGACTCCGGGATCATGACCTGAGCCAAAGGCAGTCGCTCAACCAACTGAGCCACCCTGGCGCCCCTGCAATTTGTTTTAAAGTGCATTGCTTTCTTTACAGGCTTAAATCTATAATATCACTAGTTTTATAATAGGTAGGTTATTCTATCAAGACAATTCTGAATCAGATTCTGATTCTGCTTCTCTCTCTCCTGCTGCCTCTAAAAACTATCACTGAATTTAATATTCTCTACTTCTCACACTGTTATTATAATAGGTATTTGAAAGATTTCATGAAAATAATATATTCTACAAACATAGTTTAAAAGCTGTAAGTAAAAAGAACTTAAATATGGCTACATAAGTTTGCTTCTATTTGGCATATTTCTTCAAAGTACATTTTTTAGTACAAAAATTACTTAGGCAGCCCCTTATAGTTATCAGCTCTCTAAGTTTGCATACTGTCACTTTTCCCTCTATAATGTATTCATAAATCACAGACCTGGAAGGAAACTGAGAGTTTATCTGGCTCAGTTGAAGTGGAATGAAATGATTCCAATTAAAACCATCTAAGAAGTGGCAGAACCAGGTACAAAACACAGGTCTCTATAAGCCACTCAAATGTTACTTTCATGACTCCATGTTATTCATTTGTTCATCGACATATTCACTCACTGAATAAATATCTTTGAGTGATACTCTGTGCCAAAGTTTGTGCTGGAACGTAGTGATACACTACGAGTGAGAAAATAATCCTTGCTCTCCAGGAAGTTGATAAGGGAGAGGTGGGGAGGAAAGTAGACAAGCAAACAGGAAATTCTTTGACAAAAGTATTCACAGAGTACTTTGGGAATACATAAGAAAGAACACTAATCAATTCTTTTTTCTTATTTTTTAAAGATTTTGTTTATTTTATTTGACAGAGAGAGAAATCACAAGTAGGCAGAGAGGCAGGCAGAGAGAGAGGAGGAAGCAGGCTCCCTGCTGAGCAGAGAGCCCTATGAGGGCCTCAATCCCAGGACCCTGAGATCATGACCTGAGCTGAAGGCAGAGGCTTCAACCCACTGAGCCACCCAGACGCCCGGCACTAACCAATTCTTGGGTGTGCAAGAAAAGCTTCCAAGAAGAGGTGACCTGAATCCTAAAGGCCAAGCAGAAATGAGACAGAGAAAAAAGTGAGTGTGGGGAATGAGCATTCCAGGCAGAATAAACAGTATGTACAGACAGAACTTTGTCTTATTCTGTGAGACTGCAAATGGTTCTGTGTGATTCAAGCTTGGTATACAAAGTTGGGAATGATGAGAAGTGAGACTGGAGAGATAAAGCAGAGGTCAGTTTAGGAAGGGGTTGGTATGCCAGGCTGAGGAGTATAAAATACAGCCTGCAAGAAATAGCATGGGAAGTGGAGAATGGCAGGGAATGAGATGATGAAATTTGAATTCTACAATGACTCTGACTTTAATGTAGGAAACAGATTGAAGAGAAGTTAAAAGTGAGGATGGAAAGACTAATTGAAGGTTGTTGTATTAATCCAAGGGTATTAATCCATAGATCTCATTACTATAACAGAAACCTTCCCTGCCAAGGAAGTGGTATACATGAGATAAAAGTTTTTTCCTCCCTTAGTCTGAGCAGAAGCAATCTAGAGCTGGTAGAGAGCAGTTCCAGGCCAGAGATTCTCAGGCCTTGCCCTCATCTGTATGTTCCAAGATGGTTCGCCATTACCACAGATGCATTACAGCCTGAGATACAGAAAAATGAAGAAGGGGATATATTTCCCTTTAAGTTGATGACCTGGACCTTCCACATCACTTCAGCTCCTACCCCATTAGCCAGAATTTAGACACATGACCATTGCCTAGTGCAAAGACAGCTAAAAAGTATCCTTTTTATTCTATGAGGCCATGTGTCCAATTAAAAAACAGGGGTTTTATTTATTTATTTATTTATTTATTTTTAAGTAAGCTAAGCATGGAGCTCAACACAGGGTGTGAGCTCACAATGCTAAGATCAAGAACTGAGTTGAGATCAAGAGTCAAACACTTAACCAATTGAGCCAACTGGCACCTCAACGGGGCTATATTACCCTAAATAAAGAGGAGAATAAATTTTCTGGGAATGAACACACAGTTTCTATCATCTAAGTATGAAATATAAAGGACCCAAAGCCATCTATTCAATACAATCCACATCAAAATACCAATGGCATTCTTCATAGAAATGAAAAAAAAATCCTAAAATATGTATGGAACCAGAAAATACACAGAATAACCAAAGAAATTTTGAGGAAAAAGACCAAAGGTGGAGGCATCATTGCTTCTTGGTTTCAAACTCTACTTTGAAGCTATAGTAATAAAATCGGTATGGTATCAGCACAAAAATAGACATGTAACCCAATGGAACAGAATAGAGTCCAGAATTAAACCCTTGTTTATATGGTCAACTAATATTTGACAAGGTAGCCAATGAGGAAAGGATAGTTGCTTCCAACAAATGGTGCTGAGAAAACTAGAAAGACATATTACACAGCAATGACTTTGGAACACTATTTCACGCCACAAAAATTAACTTGAAGTGGATCAAGGACTTAAACATACCAGGTACTATAAAACACCAGAAGAAAATGTAGGGAAGAAGTTCCTTGACATTGCTCTTTGCAATGATTTTTTTTCTTTTTTAAGATTTATTCATTTATTTTTGATACAGAGAGAGAGAGAGCAGAAGGAGGGGGAGCAGGAAAGGGGGAAGCAATCTCCCTACAGTGAGCTCAACATGAGGCTCGATCCCAGGACTCTGAGATCATAACCCGAGCCAAAGGAATATGCCCAACTAACTGAGCCACCCAGATACCTCTGCAGCAAATTTTTGGATATGACACCAAAAAAACAAAAAGGAAAGCAAAAATCAAGAAATGAGACTACATCACACTTAAAATCTTTTGTTTAGGGGCGCCTGGGTGGCTCGGTTGGTTAAGCGACTGCCTTCAGCTCAGGTCATGATCCTGGAGACCCAGGATCGAGCCCCACATCGGGCTTTCTGCTCAGCGAGGAGCCTGCTTCTCCCTCTCTCACTCCTCCTGCTTGTGTTCCCTCTCTAGCTGTGCTTCTCACTGTCAAATAAATAAAAATTTTTTTAAAAAAAGAAAGCTTTTGTTTAGCCAAACAAACAACAAAATGAAAAAGCAACCTACAGAATTGAGAAAATCTGTGGAAATCATATATCAGATAAAGAGTTAATGACCAAAATATATAAAGATGTCACACAACTCTAACAAAAAGACAATCCAATTTAAAAAATGGGGAGAAGAACTAAACGGACTTTTTTCCGAAGAAGTCATCTAAATGACCAACATGTTCATGAAAAGACACTCAACATCACTAATTATCAGGCAAATGCAAATTAAAACCACATTGAGATATTACCTCACAGCTATTAGAATGGCTATAATCAAGAAGACAAGACATAATAAGTGTTGGCAAGGATTTGGAGAAAAGGGAAACCTTGTGTACTGTTGGTGGGAATGTAAATTGGTGCAGCTACTGTGAAAAACAGTGTGGAGGTTCCTCAAAAAAATTAAAAATAGAACTACCATGTGATCCAACAATTTCACTTCTGGGTATTTATCTGAAGAAAATGAAAATATTACCTTTAAGAAATGTCTGTACCACCATGATCATTCCAGCACTATTTACAGTAGCCAAGATATGGAAACAGCCTAGCTGCCCCTGACAGGTGAACAGATAAAGAAAATGCAGTAGACATTTACAATGGAGTAGTATTCAACCATGGTAAAGAGGGACATTCTCCCATTTGGAACAACAGAGATGGAATTTGAGCACTTTATGCCAAGTGAAATAAGTCAGAGAAAGATGAGTACTCTGCGATATCACTTATACATGGAATTTTAGAAAGCCAAACTTGTAAAAACAGAGACTAAAATGACTATCAGAGGATAGGGGGTGAGGGGACAGAACAGAGGTTGTATGAGGGTGCATAATTATTTGTTGTTTATGATCCCAGGGTCCTAGGATTGAGCCCTGTGTTGGGCTCCCTGTTCAGCAGGGAGCCTGCTTCTCCCTCTCCCTCTGCTGCTCCTCTTGGTTGTGCTCTCACTCTTGCTCTTTCTCTCTCTCTCTCAAATAAAGAAATAAAATCTTTGAGAAAATCACTTGTCGTTTGGCTCAGTGGTTAAGCATCTGCCTTCGGCTCTGGTCATGATCTCAGAGTCCTGGTATCAAGCCCTGCATCAAGGTCCCTGCTCGAGGGGAAGCCTGCTTCTCCCTCTCCCACTCCCCCTGCTTGTATTCTCCCTCTCATTGTCTGTCTCTATCAAATAAATAAATAAAATCTTAAAAAAAACTTATTTGTTGTTTAAGAGTACAATAAGTAGTAAAATAACCCCAGAGATATGACACACAGTACAGTGAATATAGACAATATTATTGTTTTATAGTCATCAAATTGGCTAAAAGACTAGGACTTCATTATTCCAGCTACTAAAAACAAAAGATAACATGATAGAGGTGCTAATTATTGCTACAATGGCAATTATTTACAACATATAAATGTATCAAAGAAATGTGTTGGGCGCCTGGGTGGCTCAGTTGGTTATGCGACTGCCTTCGGCTCAGGTCATGATCCCGGAGTCCAGGAATCGAGCCCCACATCGGGCTCCCTGCCCGGCGGGAAGCCCGCTTCTCCCTCTCTCATTCCCCCTGCTTGTGTTCTCTCTCTGGCTGTGTTTCTCTCTGTCAAATAAATAAAATCTTAAAAAAAAAAAAAGAGTTCAGTTTTGCACAAAGGCTAGAGACACAGCAGTCTGAAAAACCTGATTCTCTAAGAGCCAATATGAAAGAACATTTTATTTAGGCAGTATCACTTAAAAGTAGAAAAAAAAAGTCACTTAATTTTATGATGTCAGTGCCAGAACTCAAACAATCAGTTATTAAGGAATCCTTGGTTGTCTGGAGAATACAGACATGTGTATTTTTAGTCATTTATTTGATGTACTTGATGTATTCTCCTGGCTTCCATTGTGGGAGAGCAGCGCCAGTCCAAAAGAACTCTCGTCTCTGCTCAGACTGGCTCCTCTTAGGAACTTTCCATAATAAAATGTGGAAGCCTGGAGTTCTGAAAATCTACAAACTGCTCATTACTGCTTTGCAAAAAACACATTGTTTCCACTTACCAGCACAGAAGACTTGTTTGGATTTTCATTCTTCAATTTTAGTTTTATTTGTTGTTGCTATTGGATAGGTTTTGTTTTAGAATGGTACAAACCATGATGGAACATACAAAAAGAGTCTAACCTGCTTCACCCTAAAAAAGCCGAGATTTTCTCTTTGCCGAGAAAATCACCTTTATTACCGATCAAGGTTGGTTGGACTGCTGATGTCTGAGCAAGTGGGTTTCCTAATACTGAGTCCAGAGTTATTCAGACCTACCTACCCAGTTGCAGGCAGTGCAGGAACTGCGGAGAAGCTGAGCCCTTCATGCCCAATTTCTTTTTTATTTTCCTTTTTTTTTAAGGTTTTTTTGTTTTGTTTTGTTTTTTGTTTTTTTTTATTTGACAGACAGAAACATAGCTAGAGAGGGAACACAAGCAGGAGGAGTGAGAGAGGGAGAAGCAGGCTTCCCCCCAAGTAGTAAGCCCAATGCTGGGCTCAACTCCAGGACTCCAGGATCATGACCTGAGCTGAAGGCAGACGCTTGACGACTGAGCCACCCAGGCGCCCACCAATTTCCTTTTTCAAACATTACCCCCCCGCCCCGGAAAGCGGAAAGCGTACAGAGTTGGCAGAAGATCAGAAGCACCATACTAATGTATATGCTAATGGGCTCCTGTCAAATGGAAGAAACATCAGGATCAGGAAAGAAGTATCCTCAAATAACTATGATAGCATACTCACGGGTTAAATACATCTATTTGTCTATCTAGTAGGTCCTGATTGCTTGATTTATAGCTCTTTCTAATATTCCTGATAAAAATTTATTTTTTCCATTGCCTTATAAAGTTCAAGAAATTACCCTGCCTGTACTTAGAATTTTAATAATATCATCACTTTATCATTACGAAGCAATTATACTTAACACCTACCTGTATGTAACCTTGGGATAGATATTTTAGTCTCATATTTTATCACTGCTATGATTTCAAGAGAGGACATTTATTTTAACAGATTATGAAACATGAGGATAAAGATGAGCTCAATGCTAATGACAGTTCCCAAAGGCCTTGATCTATCTTATTCCGCACTGCTCCCAAGCTTAGTGCCTGGCACCTAAAGGGTCTCAATAAATATGTGTTGGACAAATGAATATACTTTCCCCAAATCTTACATTTACTTGGATGGTCCATACCTAAGTTAATGTTTATAGGAGAACTTTCATATTTGCAAAGAAATATGTTCTGGAAGATTTCTCAACTGGGAAAATCCTCAGTACCCTAGAGATGTTCTGGAGGGAGAGGAAAGCTAAGAAGAGAGAGGTAGTTAAAAGAAAAAGTGTGATGCTCCTTTTTCAAGTGGGTATTTGCATGTATTCTCTCCCTGGCATTTTCTCCTCTCTACAGTTTCCCCCTTCTCCTCTTTCCTTTCTTTATATTCTTTTTTTTTTTTTTAAGACTTTATTTGACAGAGAGAAATACAGCCAGAGAGGAAACACAAGCAAGGGGAGTGAGAGAGGGAGAAGCAGGCTTCCTACCGAGCAGGGAGCCCGATGTGGGACTCGATCCCTGGTCTCCGGGATCATGACCCGAGCCGAAGGCAGCCGCCCAACCAACTGAGCCACCCAGGCGCCCCTCCTTTCTTTATATTATTTTGCTGCTGCTTCTCCTCCTTCCTATCCTCCTCCTCCTCTTCTTCTTCATGGAGAGGGACAGCTGATACCCAGAGAGGAGGTATACCAATTTAGAGAGCCTGGCCTGCACTAGAGGAATGAGGGATTCTCTGGACTGAAGGGATGGAGCACATTGGAGAAGATGAAAGTCTGCAGCCTTCTAAACCAATTGTGATATTGGTATTTCTCAGCACTTACCTCACTGATTAAAGAGAGAATAATTTTTATTTATTTATTTACTTACTTTTTTTTTTTTTTTAAGATTTTATTTATTTGACAGAGAGAAACACAGCCAGAGAGGGAACACAAACAGGGGGAGTGAGAGAGGGAGAAGCAGGCTTCCCACTGAGCAGGAAGCCCGATGTGGGACTCGATCCCAGGTCTCCAGGATCATGACCTGAGCCGAAGGCAGTCGCTTAACCAACTGAGCCACCCAGGCGCCCCTACTTACTTACTTAATAAAAAATAAATATTTATTTATTCTAATTTTTCAATTTAAAAAAAGAATTCAGGTAAGAGATAAGCTGATCAAATTTGTATTTTATTTTATTTTTTTATTGTTTTTAAGATTTTATTTATTTATAGAGAGAAACACAGCCAGAGAGGGAACACAAGCAAGGGGAGTGAGAGAGGGAGAAGCAGGCTTCCCACTGAGCAGGAAGCCCGATGTGGGACTCGATCCTGGGTCTCCAGGATCATGACCTGAGCCGAAGGCAGTCGCTTAACCAACTGAGCCACCCAGGTGCCCCAAATTTGTATTTTAAATAAACTCTGGCCGGTGGTTGGAAGATAGATGTGAAGGGGTTCAACGCTGGAGACATGGAGAATATAGATTGTTGGCAGTCATCCAGACAAGAAATTTTGAGGGCTTGAGCTGTGGTAGTGATTTTAGGAATGGAAAGGAGGAGACCTGGCTTATTAACAACGTAAACTTGGTCTTGAAGAGTGGCTAGGAATTAACCTGGCAGAGAAGTGAAAAAATTAGATTCCTAGAGTGGTGGAGAGGCAGAGAGGTGTGGGAAAGGAAGAACTGTTCTGAGAAGTAATTAACAAATAATTCAATGTGAAGGCACACAGTGTCACTATGAGAGTGTGTCAATCAAAAACAAGAGCTGGACAGTAAGTAGTTAAAATGGCAAATACAGGTTTTATTTAGGAACTATTACAATAGGAGAAAAGAGACCTCAGTATAGAATTGGGCTCAATGTAGAATATGAAAGAAAGTGGGGATTTGTAGCCAAGGATGGGGTCGGTGGGTGAGGATGTCAGTCAGTGGATGGAAAATTACTAAAAGGGTAGAATAATCTTGCTAAAGTGACCTAATAGGATTCTTGCTGAAAGTAGGCCAAAATCATTAGGTATCACCTGGGAGACTATGGGGAGGGGTGAATTTGACCAGATATCTAAGGTGAGGGATGCCCTCTACACTGACATAGTAGGTTTCTTACTACAACTGGGCCATGTGAGCCCAGCAAAAATTGACACTGAAGCCCAAGGTCAAAGCCTAGTTGAGAAGACAGTTTAGAGGAATCTGAATGAAGTTTGGCCAAGAAGAGTGTCTTTGTCAGGTAGAGGCCGAAGAAAGAGATGTTCGGATAGTCAAAACCTAATTCTTGAAGGGTCTCCTATGTATGCTTAGTAGTTTGGTCTCCTTGATAGCTTATGCTTGCCTACTACGCATATCCACCTTTTTCTCTTTGTAAGAAAGAGGCTCTGAATTCCTGAGGATGCAAAAAATCAAGGAGTTCTTGGAGGAGGGCCATAACCCCTCCAAAAATACTCAGAACCATAATTAAGAATCCTCACACAGGGAGGACCTGTGGTTCCTTTGTGAACAACCTTTCAATCCTGCAAACCTCAGCCTAAATCACCACCAAGTGCTATCTGAATACAGGCTGCCCTTTTAGTCTCTAATTTCATTGCACTGAGGCTTTAGTTAGTCTATTGTTGGAAAAGGAAGCATTTGTGCCTCAAGTACAGGAAATCACCAAACAATTAACTTCCATGGACTCGTGCAGCCTGGGTCAAATGCCTCATGTGTGATTGTCTTTGTTTCATGTCAGCCTATTGAGGAAATGTTTTGCAGGTCAGAATCTTGGCTTTAATGTGTTGTTTTGAGTCAATGGGGTCAGCTGTGAGACCTCTAACAGTGATAATTATCTATAGTAAAATGTGAATATAGCCGTCAGAGGTCTGCCATGAGGAAGGGAAGATCTCAGGGGGGAAGAGAGTTTTGTCTAAAATACACTGTAATTTGGATATTCCGAGGTGGGAAGGGCCACTTACAGAGACCAGGGAGTAGCGTGGGAAGAAGGGGAAAGGAACATAGTTATTAGGTTTTGTGGGCAGGGAAACATTAACCCCTCAGAGACAAAGAAGTCTGTGTATGGGGAACAGTAGGTAGAGGCTGTTGAGGGCCACTTGAACAAATGACTTCTCTGACCCAGAATATGCCTTAGAGAGAAGTGCCAGAGAAAGCCCCCAGAGGATGAGCTTTCACAATGTCACAATATTTTCAGAACCATTTAGGACCGGTCATTTTGTTAGTGGAAGAAAACTATATTCACACTCTGGGACAATATTATATATTAAGAAAGTGGCAACTGATTATTATTACTATTTTTTTTAAAGATTTTATTTATTTGACAGAGAGAAACACAGCTGGAGAGGGGACACAAGCAGAGGGACTGAGAGAGGGAGAAGCAGGCTTCCCCCGAGCAGGAAGCACGATGTGGGGCTCGATCCCGGGTCTCCAGGATCATGACCTGAGCTGAAGGCAGTCACTTAACCAACTGAGCCACCCAGTGCCCCACTATTTTTTTTTTTTTTAATAAAAAAGGCAATAGGAACTAAGGGCACAGGACTGAGATAAGGTGGATCACGAGTACGAATTCTGCCTCTATTGTGTACTAACTATGTCACTTTGCATAAATTACTTCTCTAGTATCACTTTCCTCACTGAAAAATGGGAATAATGACTCATTCATTTTCCAAAATATTTGCTGGGCAGTGAGTGAGGGGGAGGAAAAAATCCCCCCCCCACACACACACTTTAGGTTCATAGGCCGGGTTCTATAAATTAGAATGACAAAAGACAGATCAACAAAAAAACAGAAGTTGATCAACATGTGCATTGGGCATATACATGGAAACATTCAAGGTGAGCAGTTTAAAGAGATGGGTAGAATTTGGGCTTATATGGCATTATAACAAAACAATTTTTAGGGAAGTGACAGGACAAAGGAAAACGGCTTTGAATTTCAATTGGATGGCAGACTGTGGGAAGGCAAACATCGGGGACATAATGGAAGGTAAGGGCTGGTTAGTAAAGTTTGTTATGTAGATTCCTTGGAGCTAATAAGAGTCTAGAGTTTTCTCCCATGATTAACTTTTGTCTTGTCTGGCAGAGATAGGAAGGGAAATACCTTCACAAATTTAGGTCCTGCTTTTAGGCAAATAAGGGGAGGGCAAAGAGTTTTTCTTATATCTGCTTCTCAATTGCCTACACTTTAAAATAAGTGGCTTATTCTGGGGCTGCATGTTCAGCAGCTACTATGTAAATGGGACAAATAATATCCCCACTTTTGAGATGCTTACATGCCACGAAGGAGAGTATGTAGGAGAGAAAAACAACAAATAGGTAAATAAAAAATGAGATGAGGGGCACTTGGTGGCTCAGTCGGTTAAGCGTCCTATTCTTGGTTTTGGCTCAGGTCATGATCTTAGGGTTGTGAGATCAAGTCCTGTGTTGGGCTCCATGCTGGGTGTGGAGCCTGCTGAAGATTCTCTCCCTTTTACTCTGCTTCCCCCTCCCTCCCTCTCAAAAAGAAAAACCAAAACAAAACAACCAGATGATATTAGAATGTGATAAATACTGTAGAGGAGATACAGTTTTAAGTGTGTGCACTTTGGAATTAGTCTGCCTGGGTTCAAATATTGACTCTGCTACTTACTAGCTATGTGATCTTTTCAAGTTACTCAGTCTCTGTGTTTCCATTTCCTCATTTGTTTTTTTGTTTGTTTACTTATTTTTTTCAATATTTTATTTATTTATTTGACAGACAGAGAGAGAGCAAGACTGAACACAAGCAGGGGGAGTGGCAGGCAGAGGGAGAGGGAGAAGCAGATTCCCCATAGAGCAGGGAGCCCAATGTGAGGTTCAGTCCCAGGACCCTGGGATCATGATCTGAGCTGAAAGAAGGCAGACACTTAACCGACTGAGGTCAGGTGCCCCTCCATTCTCTCGTTTGTAAATGGGGATAGTAATAGTATCTACTTCATAACTTCATGGGGTGATGATCCAGTGCAAGCCGGTGGTACAGGAGATGAAAAATTCACCTGAGGCAGAACAAGGGAATCGAAGCTTATGGAACACACAAGGGAGTGGCAGGCAGGACAGCGGAGAAGAGGCTGTCTTCTGTGAGGTAGTGGGTGGGGGCTGTTTCTAAAAGAGGGAAGCTAAGGAGGTATGGAGACGTGTAGAATCTTCCCTTTTTTGGTAACTGTTCTAGTTGTAAGCAGCCCATTGGTCAGTTAGGGACTATGGATATTTTGGGATGGGTCAGCAGATGGGCCTGTTTGTACTCAGCCAGATGGTCTCTGTGGGCCCCTTCTACATTCCATTGCTCAAGCCTGTTGGCCTAAAAGCAGCCTCCACACTGGGGAGATTCAATGAGTGAATGAGTTAAATAAATGAATGAATCCATGTGAAGTGCTTAGAACTGTGTGTGCCCCATAGGAAGTACATACTAAGAGCTACCTACCTGTACTATGAAGAAGATAGTGATATATGACAGTAAATGGGGAGGGTGGTGCTTAAAACAGTCACTGAAGGGCTTACTGAGATTGTGGTGATTAAGCTGTCTCTGGAAGTCTGAGCAGGAGCCTGTCATGATTAGAGTATTTCAGAAGGACGGCAATCTAGACGGAAAGATTCTACAGCAGAAGAAGCTTAGCATATTTGAAGAAGAGAGATGTGGCCTGTGTGGTATGACAGTGAGCAAGAGAGAAAGCTGAATTCTATTAGTTTTCTACTGCTGTGCGACAAATTAGAACAAACTCAATGCCCATTTACTAGCTCACAGTTCTGTTGGTCAGAAGCCTGGGTGGACTCAGTGCATTCTCCACTTAGAGTCTCACAAGGCCGAAGTCAAGATGTTGGCCAGACAGCACTCTTATTTTTTATTTTATTTTTTATTTCTTTAAAAGTAAGCTCTCTGTCCCATGTGGGACTTGAACTCATGACCCTGAGATTAAGAGGCACGACACTCTACCGACTGAACCAGCCAGGTGCTCCAGACACACGGGACTCTTACATGGAGGCTCAGGAGGAGAATTCACTTACAGACCCATCAGGTTATTGGCAGAGTTCAGTTCCTGGTGTTTGTAGGATTGGAGTCACCATCACCTTGGTGGCTGTTGGCTGGGGTACTCTCAGGTTCTAGAGGCTGCCTGTACTCCTTGCCTCAGGGCCCCTTCCTCCATCTTTAAAGCCAGCAAAGGTGAGTCAAGACTTTCTCCTGTTTTGAAGTTCTCTGACTTCTGCTTCTGCCTCTGCTGTACAGGCTCAGGTAATCTCCCTTTTGCCATGTAACATAATATAATCACAGGAAGGATACAGGGGATCGATATCATGGGGGCCAAAATTCTGCCTACCACATGCATGAAATGAATTGGAGATGTAGTCTTAAGCCAACTTATGAAAAGACTGATAGAGAGTATCGACGTTATTCTTTTTCCCCCAAAGATTTCCTTCCTTTCTTCCTTCCTTTCTTTCCTTCTCCCTCCCTTCTTCCCTCCCTCCCTCCCTTCCTATCTTCGTTTCTTCCTTCCTTCCTTCCTCTCTCTTTCTCTCTCTCTTTCTTTCTAGCACAGGGGGAGGGGCAGAAGGAGAGAGAAAATCTCAAGCAGACTTCACACTGAGAAAGGAGTCCAACACGGGCCTCAATCCCACAAACCTGAGATCATGACCTGAGGTGAAATCAAGAGTCAGATGCTTAACCAGCTAAGTCACCCAGGTGCTCCAAGTGTCAATGTTATTCTAAATGCTAAATGAAACCCTTAAGGTTTCAAGCTCACAAGTGTTTTGATCTGATTTCTATATTCCAAAGGTCATTCTGGCTGCAAGTGAAGAATGGATTGTAGAGATTGTAAGCAAAGGCAGAGAGGATATACCTGTCCAGATGTGAGACGAAAACACCTGGGACTAAGAGTGACAATGGACATGGAAAGAGAGGATGAATACTGGCATTCTTTAGGTAAGGTCAGAAGAACTGATCAAAGCAAGTGTAAGAGATATGGGGAAAAAAGTGATCACCTTGGAGGATCCTGTGCCATTGCTGAGATGGGAAAGAATGGGAAATGATCTGTTAAGGGTGGAGGATGGGCTTGGGAATGAAGAGTTCTGTTTCACATGCATAATAGGAACCAAGTCTTTTCATTGCTTTCTGTTTCCACTGTTGCCCACTTCCTCCCCATCACCCACTCTTCTTAGCAATCACAGTAATTCTTTTAAAACTTTGGCCCTATAATAATATCACTTTTCTGCTCCCAACCCCCAAGTGCCCTCAGTTCACAGAATGAAATACTGTTTTTATCATGATCTACAGAGCCCTCCCCTGTCTGACCCCTGGCAGCCTCTCCAACTTCGTTTCCCATCATTCTTCTTATTACTCACTGTGCTTCAGTCACTCTGGCTTTCTTCCAGTTCCTCAAACTTTGCAAACCTGTTCCCATTTCTGAGCTTTTACAATTGCTTTCTCTGTAGATCCCAGAAGGTCCATTTCCTCACGTCTATGTCTCCTTCTCAGATAGGCTATCTTGACCAATCTATAGAAAATAGCAACACTGTTGCTCTAATTCTTTGTCTTACTTTAATTTTCTTCCTAGCTTCTATCAACATCTAACATTGTACCTTAAGTTTCTTACCACAAGTCTCACCCACGGAGTGTTCAAGTTTTTGTCAATCCAACCTACAAAAATTAGAATATCAGTGAGTTCTAATATGCCTTTCTCTTACTATGAGTGAAGTTGAAAAGTTTTTCTTATTTATTTTATGCATATTTTTACTCATTTTAGTAAATATTACATATTATATATTTTAGGACCTATCTTCCCCTTTTAATAAAGTGGTTCATTCTATATTAAGTATGTGTCTTAGTCTATTTGGGCTGTTATTAAAAAATACCATAGAATGTGTGGCTCAAATAACAAATACTTATTTATCAAAGTTCTTGAGGCTGGGAAGTCCAAGGTCAAGGCGTTGGTAGATTCAGTGTCTGATGAGAGCTACTTCCTGATTCATAGATGGACATCTTTCTCTCTGAAGTCTCACATGCAGAAAAGTCAAGGAAATCTCTGGAGTCTTTTATAAGGACACTGACCCATTCTTGAAGGCTCTGCCCTCCAAAACCTCCAAATACAATCACATTTGGGATTAGGTTTCAATGTATGAATTTTGGGGGGCACATGAGCATTTAGTCTATATGAGTATGTTAAGTATGTTTATTTATATACACTCTTTTCCACAAAATATTTGAGAAAGTTTATAAAAGGCACATATAGTAATGTACTATACTGTAAATAAAAGAAGAAAATAAAGACTAAGAAAAAGAATATTGTTAACATGACAACGATTGGGGTAAATGTAAATTACTGTGTTTAAATTACACACTTTTCCATGAACATCTTAGTGTTAACAGATATAAAATTGTTCTATAATTTATGTTATAGACACAAAGATGGCCCTAAATTATCGTCACTTCCTCATGCCTTTGTGTAAATCCTTTTCCTTGAGTACAGGCAGGACCTATAACTTGCTTCTAACCAATAGAATATGTCGAAGGTGATGGAAGGTAACCTCTGTCATTGCATTACAGGAGACTGTAACTTTGGTCTTGCTAGCAGATTTTCT
Source organism: Spilogale gracilis (assembly GCA_004023965.1). Taxonomy (NCBI): domain Eukaryota; kingdom Metazoa; phylum Chordata; class Mammalia; order Carnivora; family Mephitidae; genus Spilogale; species Spilogale gracilis. The sequence continues at coordinate 17,978 of PITA01016029.1, read as the reverse complement.
GTATGGACTCTCTGAGTTACTGGCTTTGATGAAGTAAGCACCTTATGGGAAGGCCCATGTGGCAAGGAACTGAGGACAGCGTCTCAACAGCACAAGGGCCGAGGTCCTCAGTCCAAAAGACTATGAGGTGTTGAATGCTGCTAACAATGATGTGAACTTTAGTAGATCCTTCCCCACTCAAACTGTAGATGAGAGCTCAGCCCAGCCCTGGTTAACACCTGATTACAGCCTTGTAAGAGACCCTGAAGCAGAGGACTGAGCTAAGCCATCCCAGATTCTTGACCAAGAGAAACTACAACCTAATAAATGAATAATTTTTAAAAAGATTTTATGGGGCGCCCGGGTGGCAGAGTCGTTAAGTGTCTGCCTTCCGCTCAGGTCATGATCTGACAGTCCTGGGATCCAGCCTCGCATCAGGGTCCCTGCTCTGCGAGAAGCCTGCTTCTCCCTCTCTCACTCCCCCTTGTGTTTCCTCTCTCACTGTGTTTCTCTTTGTCAAATAAATAAAATCTTAAAAAAAAAAGATTGTATTCATTCATTCATTCATTCATTCATTCATTTAGAGATAGAGAACAAGAGAGCAGGGGGAGGCAAAGGGAAAGGAGAGAGAGAATTTCAAGTGGGGCTTGGTCTGAGCGGAAATCAAGAGTCAGACACTTAACTGACTGAGTCACCCAGGCGCCTCTATAAATTAATAATGTTTAAGCCTTTAACAAAAGAGTGATTTTTTAAAAAAATATTTTATTTATTTAACGTAGAGAAACACAGCCAGAGAGGGAACACAAGCAAGGGGAGTGAAAGAGGGAGAAGCAAGCTTCCCACCGAGCAAGGAGCCCGATGAGGGACTCGATCCCGTGTTTCTGGGATCATGACCTGAGCCGAAGGCAGTCGCCCAACCAACTGAGCCGCCCAGGTACCCCCAAAAGAGTGATATTTTAAGCCAGTTTGTGGTAATATTTTTACCTGGCAATAAATACCTTATAAAACTACAGTGTAAGAAATGCCACATTTCATTATTTTTCTCAATTAAATTAAATCCTTTGGGCTCTTATCTATCAGGGTTGGTAATTCAATCATAGTTATTTTTAGAGGGCCCTACCTCATTCTTTATAAAAGAACCCAAGGCTTATGCAACTTAGGAAGTCTGATGTGGAGAAGAGAAGTATAAGGAGTCCACAATCCATTGATTTGCTGCTGAAACACATCTTGTCTGTCTTTATTCCAGTCAAAGGTGGCTGCCGCTTTTGAAGACAGCATCTGCTCCATTAGCCAAATTTGGCAATTGGAATTTGCACTACGGGGAAGATTACAGCTTAGTGCTCAGTCCCCAGGTACACAGAAAGCCATGCTCAAGGACATTCCTGCCATGTCCAGACCACTGTGAGGAAGTAGAATGAGGAGCCCCACAGGCAGAGGACCTCGCACAGCCTAACTACCGACTTGGATATAGTCCATCTTTGCTCCAGTCCCTTCTCTCTTAATACCTCACCCTTTAGGCCAACCGAACAAGTGTCCAAAAACAGTGTTTTCTTAAGTAGCTGAAGGAAGGCTAGACCATACCAAATAGAACACAAGTCCTGGACACCCTCCCCTTTCCCACCCCAGACTCTTCCCCAGAAAGGGAGGAACAGTAATGTCTCATTTTTTGTGAAGATGCTATAGCAACTGGAAATTATTTAAAGAGTTTAATGTAAATAATTATTTAATTTAATGTAAATAATTATTTGTTTAATTTGTCATTTATATTGCTAACCACACCATCAGGGTAAGATGAAAACACTGAATCATGAAGTTCTCATTATTGTGAGAGATTCTGTTTCCACAAAACAAAACAAAACAAAACAAAACAAAACAAAACAGCACTCTTCCTAGCTTGAGATTCTACATGGGATTTTCTTTTTAAGACTAAAAAGGAAATAAAAGAAAAAAAAAAGAAGAAGAAAGAAAAGGGACACAGTACTACGATTTGTAAATTCTGGTCTACTTAAAGTACAGAGGTAGGTGAAACCCTCATGTCAGTGACCCTGGGCCTGGGTTCAGGTATAGGACCCAAATATGTTTGATGTAAGGAGAAGACTGAATATGTGGTAAAAACCATATTGTAGAGGTACTTGCCGAGACAGATTAAAACTGAACCAAATGTATCTTTTATATATATATTTTTATATTTCACAAATTTAAATCTCACAAAATTAAAAAAAAAGTCTGTACTATTTATTATGATGTCATGGCTGTTCTAGATTCTGATTCTCCTTTAATTTTTTCTTTTCTTTGAAATGCACTGGACAGCATTACAAATTATCTACTTCGACAAATCTGAGTTCTTCCACAAAGATATGAATTTAGTTTTCAGCAGTTCAAATGTTTCCCCCTTTTTTTCTTTTGCCATTATCACTGACAATGCTGCATTATTCCTCCCACTCAAAAGCAAAGAAAGATAATCCAACGGCTTCCTCCTCCAATTTACAGGAAATAGAAACAATTCTATCAACTCCAGCTGGGGCAGCAAAATGCCAAGAAGCTTTTCTTAGATTTTTGAATTCTGTGTGACTGTCACTGTAGGTGCTTTCCAACAATTCGGTTTTATTTTTCTTGAATTCCTTTTCTGCTGCAGAAACCTTCAATTGTCTAACACTGGTGGCATTTAGTAATCTTTGCCAAGTTTCACTCCAATTCCATCGCCTGGAAGGTTTCAGTGACCCTGGAATCAGCTTTTGTAAAGCCGGTTTTGTGCAATGGGAAATTGCTCAAGGAAGTATGAGTCAGGGTCCCCGCCCCCCTTCTAGTAAAACAGATTGATTTATTTCTTTCTATTGCAAGATGGAAACAGAAAGCAAACCAAAAAAATGTGACCATCACCCTTGCTCCTACTCCAGGACAAGTTATCTCTGCAGCATTGGAAGAAGCAGTCTTTGCCTCAGGGAAGTATATGTCCCTGACAGTACCCAACGTCAGTGTAGGCGGTAAGCCAGCAAATATTTTATTTTAATAATTAGGTATTTCTCTTAATATGTATCAAGAAAGTCTGACAACATATTAACCCATCATTTCATGGATATTACTATTTCAGATTAGGCTAAACAAAAATCTCTAAGAAAAATATGAAATAAATGATAACATGATTGGCATGTGAATCCTGAAAGTGGTACATGAACAACGGTGTACAAAAAGCTGATGGTTAAGAAACACTGTCCAGTTAAAATATACAGGTATTTCTCTGGGTGGCTTAGTCGGTTAAGCTTCAGACTCTTGGTCTCGGCTCAGGTAGTGATCTCAAGGTCAGGAGATTGAACTCCGTATTGGGCTTCGTGTCTCTCTCTCTCTGTCTCTCTCTCTCTCTCTCTCTCTCTCTCTGTCTCTCCTCTCCTCTATCTAAAATAAATAAATAAGTCTTTTTAAAAAAGACCCACAGGGCGCCTGGGTGGCTCAGTGGGTTAAAACCTCTGCCTTTGGCTCAGGTCATGATCTCAGGGTCCTTGGATCCAGGCCAATATCAGGCTCTCTGCTCAGCAGGGAGCCTGCCTCTTCTCTCTCTGCATGCTGCTCTGTCTGCTTGTGATCTCTCTCTGTCAAATAAATAAATAAAATCTTTAAAAAAAAAATTTCAGAGCCCAAAAAGTAAAAAATAGTAACAGCAGCAGCAGTAACCACAGATAACAGCAATAAATACTCATATGGAGCTTAGTATCTCCCAGGTACTATTTTCTTTATATATAATAATTCACTTAATTCTCAAAACAAGCATATAGGTGCTCCTGGGTGGCTCAGTGGGTTAAAACCTCTGCCTTTGGCTCAGGTCATGATCTCAGGGTCCTGGGATCAAGGCCCGCATCAGGCCCTCTGCTCAGCAGGGAGCCTGCTTCCTCCTCTCTCTCTGCCTGCCTCTCTGCCTACTTGTGATCTCTCTGTCAAATAAATAAATAAATAAATAAATACATAAATAAATACATAAATAAATAAATAATCTTTTAAAAAAATTTATTAAAAAGACGCACAAAAAAAGACAAAACTGTTTTGAAACCATCATCGCTGCTAAACAGCTCTGAGCTTTAGGTAAGTCCACAAACCTCTCAGAAACTCAGTGTCTTCATCTGTAATATAAGGATAGTTCTACCTTACAGTGTTTTTTAGAGAAACCAGCTACTGGATTTAAAGCAGGGTTTTATGGTGAGCATAGTGTGTACTCATTAAATGGTAGACATCTTTATCTGATTCCTTGTGACTCTGTTTATTGTCATTTATCTTAAATGAAAATCTTGTAGCCACAAAGCTAGTAACTAGCTCTCTTGTCCAACATTAGTGCCAGAAAATACTGGTGCCCCTGAGAAACGGGGAACCTAATGAATAGGGCACTGTTTTGGGAATCAGGAGATCTGGCTTTCATCCTGGGCACTGCAGCCAATGACTTAACTTACAAAGCAACTATGAAAACAAGCCTTGTGCCTGAAAAAATAAACCATCTCACTCTTTTCTTGATATGTTTGATTGCCGTGGGATTGTTTTCAGAATTAGGAGAATATGGCTCAAGTTCAATTCAGGTCAGCAAACATTTTTTTTTTTTCAGGGCTTGATCTGTGTCAGGCACTGTGCTAGTTCTTGGATATAAAAACAAATAAAGATTCTTGAGCTTTCATCCAGTCATTCAGTAAATGTTTATAGAGTTCCCCGTAGGTAATAGAAAACTTGTAAAGCCTGGGGTAATCAGACAAAAAGAGTTTCTACCCTGATGGGATGTATAATATAGAGAAAGTTATAGACAGTGTTGTAGTAATTCACGTTTAAGAACTAGTTCTTTACAAAATAAATTTAAAAAGTGTGTGTGTATTAAATTTTATTAAGATAAAGAATGTGTAGCCAGAATTTATAAATAATAATGTACACGTTATTTATTCATTCATTCATTCATTCATTTATAAAAAGATTTTATTTATTTGACAGAGAGAAACAAAGCGAGAGAGAGAGAGAGAGAGAGCACAAGCAGGGGGAGTGAGAGAGGGAGAAGCAGACTTCCCACCGAGCAGGGAGGCTGATGTGGGGCCAAGCCTGGAACTCTGGGATCATGACCCGAGCTGAAGGCAAACACCCAATGACTAAGCCACCCAGGTGCTCCCAACGTACACTTAATTGTGAAGTCATTATAGCCAGTTGGTTCTCACTAAATGATTTTGTTGATTTTTGCAGAACTTTAAAATCTATGGCAGACCTATGGTTGTGATTGACAAATAAGTGTGGTTGCACCTGAATGTTGGTCGATATTTTAAGTTAAAGATTAAGATGAAGTGAAACAAGGAAGAAGAATGTCACTTGTTTGTCAATGATTCAGTGATTTCTTTTTGAATAACAGTTTTCAAATATTGAAAGACTATATACTCAATTTTTTGTGCTATTGACAATCTAATTGCTACAGACAAAACATACTTTTAATTTTAATTTGTATTTTTTTAAAAATATTTTATTTATTTATTTATTTATTTGACACAGAGAGAGATCACAAGTAGGCAGAGAGGCAGGCAGAGAGAGAAGGAAGCAGGCTCCCTGCTGAGCAGAGAGCCTGATATGGGCCTCGATCCCAGGACCCTGAGATCATGACCTGAGCTGAAAGCAGAGCCACCCAGGTGCCCTTAATTTGTATTTTTTAAAAAGATTTTTATTTAGGGGCACCTGGGTGGCTCAGCTGGCTAAGCAACTGCCTTCGGCTCAGGTCATGATCCCAGAGACCCGGGATCAATGCCCACATCGGGCTCCCTGCTCGGCAGGACGCCTGCTTCTCCCTCTCTCACTCCCCCTGCTTGTGTTCCTTTTCTGGCTGTATTTCTCTCTGTCAAATAAACAAAATCTTAAAAAAAAAAAAGATTTTTATTCATTTAAAAGAAAGAGTGAGTAAGAGTGAGCAGAACACAAGCTTGGGAAGGGGCAGAGGGAGAGGGAGGAGCAGACTCTCCAATAAGCAGGGAGTCCAAGTAGGGCCTCTATCCCAGGACCAAAGGCTGACACTTAACCGAATGAGCCACCCAAATGCCCCATTTCAATTTGTACTATTATTATTTTTCTTTATCACTTTTTTTATATATGTATGTATTTTTTTTAAGAAAGAGAAAGAGTGAGAGTGGGAGAGAGAGAGAGAGAGAGAATCCTAAGTAGGCTCCATGGCTTGTGCAGAGCCTGATGCCAGTCTGAATCTTACTACCCTGAGATCATGACCTGAGTGGAAACCAAGAGTTGGACACTTGACCACCTGCGCCATCCTGGCACCCCTCTTTATCACTTTCTTAAGTCTAGACAAGGAAAAGAACAATATTAACCCTTATTGTAGCATTTTCTTATTTCTGTGATAAAAATGCTGCCAGTATTGTTACCTTTAAGCTACAAATATGATTTTCCTAAATATGATGTTGGAAAGAGATTATATATTATTTCCACCATATAAATAGGATAGAGATGTAAATAACTTCAAAAACATAAATAATAGTAAAATTCACTAAAATAAGAAGTTAAATTTATTATCTTTGCTTTTAATATAATTTATTTCATTATGAGTTGTAAGTTATAATAAGCATTATAAATTTATTTATTTTTATTTTTATTTTTTTACTTCTTTTTTTTTTTTAAAGATTTTATTTATTTGACAGAGAGAAACGCAGCCAGAGAGGGAACACAAGCAGGGGGAGTGAGAGAGGGAGAAGCGGGCCTCCCGCCGAGCAGGAAGCCCAATGTGGGGCTCGATCCTGGGTCTCCAGGATCATGACCTGAGCCGAAGGCAGTCGCTTAACCAACTGAGCCACCCAGGCGCCACCTTTTTTACTTCTTTTAAAAGATTTTATTTATTTATTTTAGAGAGAGAGAACACAAGCAGGGGGAGGGAGAGGGAGAAGCCAACTCCCCATTGAGCAAGGAACCCAACATGGGACTTGATCCCAGGACCCCAAGATCATGACCCAAGCCAAAGGCAGATGTTTTATCTACTGAGCCACCCAGGCACCCTTTTAATTTAATTTTTTTTTAAATATTTTGTTTATTTGACAAAGAGAAACACAGCCAGAGAGGGAACACAAGCAGGGGGAGTGAGAGAGGGAGAAGCAGGCCCCCCACTGAGCAGGGAGCCCGATATGGGACTCGATCCTGGGTGTCCGGGATCATGACCTGAGCCGAAGGCAGTCGCTTAACCAACTGAGCTACCCAGGTGCCCCTAATTTGATTTTTAATAATGGTGTTTAACAGCTGACTCACAAATTTTCTGAAAATAAAACCATCTATTCTTTTTTTTTTAAAGGATTTTATTTATTTATTTGACAGACAGAAACACAGCTAGAGAGGGAACACAAGCAGGGGGAGTGAGAGAGAGAAGCAGGCACTCCACTGAGCAGAGAGCCTGGTGTGCGGCTCCATCCTGGGACCCTGGGATCATTATTCTGAGCCGAAGGCAGATGCCTAATGGCTGAGCCACCCAGGTGCCCCAAACCATCTATTCTTTTGAGCTAGTATAAGCTAGTTCCAGCACTCTTGGAAATGTTATAAGATAATATCTTGAAATATTCATATCTGTGTTTTCTTTTCTTTTCTGTACTTTCTTATACTTGATCTTTTCCCTGTAACTCAGAGATGCTGCCTTAAGAAGCCTGGCTATTTTAGTGAGCAAGAACCAAAGGTCTTTATTACACATGGTAGATTGAATGCATGTGTTTACCACAGGGTTCTCTTGAAATCCCTATGAAGGCATAAACCAAGAAAAGCCAAAAGAGTATGAAAGGAGAAAATATAACAAAATTTGAAGCATGGAAGTAGATGAACAAGTGATGAAAGTAGATGAACAAGTGAGAATGAATATTCTAGTCTATAAAGAAAGTTAAAATCTGAACTTGCAGAGGGAAAGTTAAGAACAACAAACTGATTCATGGCTGTGGAATTCCAAAAGCTTGGGAATTTGAAGATAAAATGGAAGGAAATCTCTGAGAAAGTAGAACCAAAAAATAAAAAAGAATGGAAAATAGAAAAAAGAAAATTAAAGACAGTTCAACATCTAAATAAGAAAAGTTTTAGAAAGGAAAAATAGCAAAAATAGAGGGGAGGTTATCAAAGTAATAATTCCAGAGAAATTCCCACAATTCAAAGGAATTTCCAAAGTAAGAGAGCTCATTAAATGTTAAGCACAAAAGATTTAGAACGACCCACACCAAGGTGTCTCATATGAATTTTTATTTATAAGGGACAAAAAGAAGGTCCTAAACATTTCCAAAGAGGGAAAAGGGAGGCCCCAAACAGCGGCAGAATTAGAAGGGAATTGGCTCTTTCCAGCAATGCTTCAGACAAGAAGACAACGAATCAATGTCTTCAGAATTCCAAGGAAAATAGTTTCAACCTACAATTCTATACTCAGCCAAACTTTCATTCAAGAGTGAGGACAGAATAAAGGCATTTGTAGATGTTCACATTCTTAAAGATTGTATCTAACATGTACACTGGAGAATGTGCTCCACAAAGCAAGAGAGCAAAATAAGGAAAGAAAGATATGATACCTAGAAAATAGGAGATCCAACACAGTGAGGAGAAAGAATCCTCAGGATAGGCATGGAGATCCCAGAGCCATATTTCAATATTGCTAAGAAACAGTCTATTCCTGTTGGGGAAGGAGAGCAGAGGGATTCACAAGAGATGTTGCCATGAGATTAAAAAAAAAACAAACTGATGTATTTGAACATTATGAGAGGAAATTTATAATTCTGGAAAAATGTTTGAGGATGAATTAGTCATAGGAACATAGAAAACTGAGCAAATAATAAAGACAACTATTAATTCCAAAAGAAAAAAATTGTAAAAGAAAAGAAGTACAATCGTCATACACTGCAATGATTACGTTGAGGCAACCAAAAGTTATAATACCAGGAGAAACGAAGAAGGAAAAGAGTGAATATGAATGTAATATGGCATGGGGTGGGCAGCATTGTAAGAAATCCTAATCTGCATATGCTGTAGCAGGAAGCCTAAAGATATGAAACTGAGCAATCTTGAAATAGCAGCAATCATGGATGTTATTTAGGAAGATGGAAGCAAGTACCAGAAGAATATTCAGCTAACATAACGGAAAAAACGTTTCATTTCAAAAGTGGGAATTGGGAGTAAAAAAGGAGGAAAAATGTAGTGCTTTTCTTCCTTGTAAGTATTATAGTAGTATTTGACTTTTAAAGTTCTGTACGAAGATAAACTATTGTTTTATTTTTTATTTTATTTTTTAGGTTTTATTTTATTTATTTCAGAGAGAGAGAGAGGGAGAGAGAGAGAGAGAGAGATGAGCAGAGAGCCTGTTGCAGGGCTCCATCCCAGGACCCTGGGGTCATGACTTGAGCCAAAGTGAGCCATCTAGGGGCTCTGATAAATTGTTTTACATGAAGAAGCAAGAGGCACCCAACTTTCTTATTTTTTTTTTTCAAAAAATCTTTTGAAAATAGAAAACATGCAGTGACAAAAGTGATAGTGGTGTGTGAGGGAAAGCTTCAACCATAATGGTTATGGAGTACCAGAGAATGATAATTACCACCCCTGTTACAAAAATAATTACACCCTAACTGTTACAAATTAAAACCAGAGGGGGTTGCCTGGGTGGTGCAGTGGTTAAGTGGCTGACTCTTGGTTTTGGCTCAGGCTGTGACCTTAGCGTCGTGACATCAAGCCCCGCGTTGGGCTCTGCACTCACCATGAAGTCAGCTTAAGACTCTCTCTCTCTCAGAGTGCCTGGGTGGCTCAGTAGGTTGGGTGTCTGCCTTTAGCTCGGGTCATGATCCCAGGGTCCTGGGATTGAGTCCCACATCAGGCTCTTTGCTCAGGGGAGAGCCTGCTTCTCCCTCTGCCTGACACTCTCCCTGCTTGTGCTCTCTCTTTCTCTCTCTGACAAATAAAGAAAAAATATATATATAAAAAAGAAAATATTCTCACTTTCTCTCTGCTCCTCCCCCCCTTTAAAATAAATCTTTTTAAAAATATTTTTATAAAGATTTTAATTATTTATTTGACAAAGGGAGAGATCACAAATAGGCAGAGAGGCTGGTAGTGAAAGAGGGGTAAGCAGGCTCCCTACTGAGCAGAGAGTCTGATGTGGGGCTTGATCCCAGGACCCTGAGATCATGACCTGAGCTGAAGGCAGAGGCTTAACCCTCTGAGTCACCAAGCACCCTCCCTTTAAAATAAATCTTAAAAAAATATGAAACATTTAAAGTATTTCTTTAAGAAAAAGGAAAGAAAAGAAGAAAAACTAGAGGGAATTGCGGACGCTTATAATAGGGGTACTCAATTCCCTCTGGGGCTTGTGGAGGATTTCCATACAAGCTTACAGTTCGACCAAAGAGACAGATTATAAGCAGATAATTTCAACACAGGCAGTATGTAGAAATGATAGAAGTATACACAGGGACTTAGAGCACATAGAAGGGCATTTAGCTCAGTCTGCATATGTCAGGGACTTCCTTGAGTAAAGAATGGTTAAAGAGATGCAGCAGGGTAATGAAAGATGTGGAACAATCATCAGATGTTTCTGACAGGTTTTGAACCTTTGCGTGCGTAAGTTGAAAGGTTCTAGACAAATGTTTTAACCCGATAATCAGAATCATGAGTGGTTTTAATATTTCAGTATCTCTTTATAGATTTGGTAAAAAGGGAAAAATAGATCAAATAATAGTAATGTTTATGAGCAACTGGTATAGAAAAACCTTAATTTATTTGGACTTTTCATATTTCTTTCTTTCAGGTTATATTCCTTCTCTTGCCCTTGAGTTATAAGAAGGTAGGAGAATGCAGGGGTATTTGGAAATATTCACCCTAATCCTACTCTTTTTTTTTTTTTTTAACTTTAAAGCATTTATTTTAACCTCATTCACTTATTATATTTCTTGGAATAGGGATATATACATTATTTAGCAATAATTTTTTCCAATAAACCCTTAATGCCTTAATTTACAATTACAATTTTTTCAGAAGTTTGAAAATCATCTCAAAATGTACAGGAGTACCTGGGTGGCTCAGTCGTTGGGTGGCTCAGTTGTAGGTGTCTGCCTTTGGCTCGGGTCGTGACCCTGGAGTTCTGGGATGGAACCCCAAGTTGCATAGGTTCCCTGCTCAGCAGGAGGCCTGCTTCTCCCTCTCCCAATCCCCTGCTGTGTTCCCTCTCTCTGTGTCTCTTTCTGTCAAATAAATAAATATGAGAAGCCTAGGTGGCTCAGTTGGTCAAGCAACTGCCTTCAGCTCAGGTCATGATCCTGGAGACCCGGGATCGAGCCCCACATCAGGCTCCCTGCTCGGCAGGAAGCCTGCTTCTCCCTCTCTCAGTCCCCCTGCTTGTGTTCCGTCTCTAGCTGTGTTTCTCTCTGTCGAATAAATAAATAAAATCTTTAAAATAAATAAATACATAAATAAAATGTACAAAAATTATCTTTCTTTTGCCCTTATAATTCAAAGTATATTCAAAATAACATGGTGGGTTTCTTTGTTTGTGGATTTTGTTTTTGTTTTTGTTTTGATAGCGAGAGAGAGTGCACATTGGCAGTAGGAGGAGAAAAAAGGAAGGGAGGAAGAGAGAGAACCTTAAGCAGGCTCCAGGCTCAGCACAGAGCCTGTCCCGGTGCTCAATCTCATGACCCTGAGATCATGAGCTGAGCTGAAACCAAGTGTTCCACGCTCAATGGACTGAACCATCCAGGTGCTCCTATAGCAATCTTTTTTTTTTTTTTAAAAGATTTTATTTATTTATTTGTCAGAGACAGAGAGGACAGGTAGGCAGAGCAGCAGGCAGAGGGAGAGAGAGAGTCCCATGTGGGACTCGATCCCAGGACCCCGGGATCATGACCTGAGCCAGAGGCAGATGCTTAACCAACTGAGCCACCCAGGTGCTCCACTCCTATAGCAATATTTAACTAAAAATTATGTGGCAGTTTTGTAAGTTTAACAAAATGGACACATTCTTAAGTTTAATTCCATTGATAACATTGATTCTCTATACTAGTCTGATTGAACTAAGAAGTTACAGCTACTAGCCAATTAAAAACAAGTTAAGTGCGTCTGGGTGGCTCAGAGGGTTAAGCCTCTGCTTTTGGCTCAGGTCATGATCTCGGGGTCCTGGGATCAAGGCCCACATCAGGCTCTCTGCTCAGCAGGGAGCCTGCTTCCTCCTTTCTCTCTGCCTGCCTCTCTGCCTACTTGTTCTCTCTCTCTCTCTGTCAAATAAATAAATAAAATTAAAAACAAGTTAAAGGAATACTAGTCATGTTCCCAACTACTATTTAGGGCTCTCTAGGTTTACTTCAGTCTGGCTCTTTAGTTAGAGGCCTTCTCCTGTAGCTTCTGGACTTTGTCTCCTCTTTCTGGCCATGTGTTTCACAGCCTCCTGGACTTGATGCCTTCCTTATGTTGACCCATGGCCTAGAAGCTCACTTAACACAGCCCCATGGAACCATGGGAAAAGACTTCATTCTGTTCAACCAGTCACCTGCTCAAGTTTGTCTGAAGATAATCTTTAGGGTTTGGGAAAATATAGTTCACCAATACTTCTCTATGCAGTGGAATTGTTAGTGATTCTTATTTTTTTTCCTTGTTCTTGTTTTTCTCTAATAAACACAGGAAGGACCAAGAGTAGCATTTTAAATTTGTATGTTGGGCTTCTACCCTTCATATCCTCTTCAACCAGGGCAATTCAACTTTTCTGTGTTTTATTTCTTACTTTCCATAATAAGATTTTAACAAAGGACGCCTTGGCAAAAGCAATGTTTTTCAGATCACTTGTGCACTGAGTATTTTATTTAATCCTCAAAACAAAACAGCAAGGCTGATAGTTTGTTTGGTTTTTTTTAATTCTACTTGAGAGATAAGGATGTGAAAGCAATAAAATATTGACTCAGCCTCTTTTATACAGCTAGTTAGTTTTATATCTGGGATTAGAATTCAGGGTAAAAGTAGTTGTGGTGCAAATTCTCTGGGAATTCACACGGTACTTTCTTGTGGTTACCAAAGTGTGCACACCAAATTAGATTTTTAATATCCACAATATTCATCTCTCTCTCCAGTCCTGCTGGGGTCATCAATAGCACATTACCCTACCTGAGGATCAGTTGTTCCAACTCTGATGCTCTGATAATTTTTTTTAAATTAGTAACTGGGATTTATAAACTAGCAAAAGATTTTTTTTATCTAAATGCATGAATTCATTTATAGGAAATGTCTTCCAGAGGCATAAAATTTAAAATCCAATAAAGGAATGACCTTTGTTGTGGAAAAACAAAAGAAAGGAAGAAATCAGGTCTCTTCTGGAAAATCTGGGACATCAAATTACTAGGCATAATATATTTCCCCCTAGGGACATAGGTCACTTTCAATATTTGCCAAAGCATTAGATCAGCCAGGCACTGGGAAACATTTGTAAGCTTTAATAACTGATCTGCTTCAGTGTGTTTTGGTAGAAGTTTGGCCCCATTTTATTAAACTTATACCTTTGACTATTCAACATCTCTCTTTTAGGATATTACTGAGAGAATAACCATCTACTTAACAATTTTTATTGTGCCTGCAGTACATGTACATTTTGTATAGCTGTTATGTTGCACAAATGCAATGATTAGAGCTCTGTAAAAGGAGTAGGAGAAAGAGGAGGAATCTGTAATCTGAGCAGGACAGGACTTAATTATTTAACTGGCTAAAAGTGTGTCAAACTCCTCTGCTTTGCAAATAAACTGGAACCTAGAGGTAAACTTTAGATCAAAAACAGAAACTCTGGGGTCAACTAAAGAGATGGGTATTAAAAAAAAATAGTTGAAACAAATTTATTGTATAATAATCAGAATTACAGATACTTTTTTTAAAAAATTGATTTATTTTATTTTAGAGAGAGTGTGAGCAGGGGGAGGGTCACTGAATCACCCAGGCAATAGTCATTTCTGAAATTTATAGAGATTAAAATGATAGACATTCTTTTATATATATATTTAAATATTTTATTTATTTGACAGACAGAAACACAGCCAGAAGGGGAACACAAGCAGGGGGAGTGAGAGAGAGAGAGAAGCAGGCTTCCCACCGAGCAGGGAGCCCGATGTGGGACTTGATCCCGCGGGATCATGACTTGAGCCAAAGGCAGTCGCTTAACCAACTGAGCCACCCAGGCGCCCCACATTCTTTTATTTATTTATTTATTTTTAAAGATTTTATTTATTTGACAGAGAGAAACAGAGCCAGAGAGGGAACACAAGCAGGGGGAGTGAGAGAGGGAGAAGCAGGCTCCCTGCTCGGTGGGGTCCCGATGTGGGACTCGATCCCGGGTCTCCGGGATCATGACCTGAGCCGAAGGCAGTCGCCCAACCAACTGAGCCACCCAGGTGCGCCTATATTTTCTTAAATGAAAGACATTCTTATAACCAAATTCTTTGGAATCCTTTGTTAGTTGTTAAAGATAAACTCTGAGGAGTAGAATTCTAAGGTGTACTGGTTAAGATTCTTTGGTTATAAGCAACAGAAATCTGGCCACAACTAGCTTAAGGAGAGGGAGAAAGAGAACCTCAAACAGACTCCGCAGTAAGATGGAGACTGACTGGTTCAATCCCATGACCCTGAGATCATGACCTGAGCTGAAATCAAGAGTTGGACACTGAGCTACCCTGGCGTCCCCATACAGATACTTAAAAAAAAGAGAGAGAATAAAAACTACCTGAACTCTACCAACTAGAGATAAGAATTATTAACATTTTCTTTAAATATTTTTTTTAATTTATTTTACAGAGAGAAATCACAAGTAGGCAGAGAGGCAGGCAGAAAGAGAGGAGGAAGCAGGCTCCCCATTGAGCAGAGAGCCGGATTTGGGCCTTGATCCCAGGACTCTGAGATCATGACCTGAGCCGAAGGCAGAGGCTTTAACCCACTGAGAAACCCAGGCGCCCATTTACTACGTAGTATTTTATTAGTCTATTTTACCAAAATTTGCACAATCTTTGTTTTGTTTCTCATTTTTGAGATTTATTTATGTTTTTAAAATATTTTATTTATTTATTTAAGAGAGAGAGTGAGCAGAGGGAGGAGCAGGGAGAAGAAAGAGAATCTTGAGCAGACTCCTTGCTGAGCACAGAGACCCACGTGGGACTCAATCTCATAACCCTGAGATCATGACATGAACCAAAATCAAGAGCTGGATGCTTCACGGATTGAATCACCCAGGCAATCGTCATTTCTAAAATTTATAGAGATTAAAATGATAGACAATCTTTTATATTTTTTTAAATGAAAGACATTCTTATAACCAAAATCTTTGGAATCCTTTGTTAGTTGTTAAAGATAAACTCTGAGAAGTAGAATTCTAAGGTGTACTGGTTAAGATTCTTCGGTTGTAAGCAACAGAAATCTGGCCACAACTAGGTTAAGGAACAGGAAAGAATTGGTTGATTCACATTCATCCAATAATTGTTTAAAAACCATTAAAGGTTTTGTTCATTGGAAATTATAAGGATACATTTATCATTTATTCCCAAGTTGGAACACAGGCTCAAAGAAAACTATAAAGTTTCGTTGTTGTTCTTTATTTCCACCTTAGTTTCTTATATCCATACTCTGATCAATAATACTCAGCTAAGCAACAGAGGCAGAGCCTCTGCAGATCTTCAGAGTACACTCTCTGTGCAATAATCTCCTCTTCTGTATGTTGCCCTGAAAACTCTAGCTGCCTTGTTCTCTCATGACCCCAACTCTATCTTCTCAACTCAGAGCAACCATGAGGCTCCACCTGGGTTCCCCCTCTTTGCAGTGCAGTATGAAAACTCTCTCCAGACAGTGAGGAAAGGTATTCATAGAGCTCACTTTGTTTCCTCCCTTTAGAAATTATAATGGTGGGTTTTTAAATTTTTTTATTTATTTATTTTAGAGAGAAAGAAGGGGGAGAGAGCAGAGGAGAAGGAGAGGTAGAGATTTCAAGCAGACTCCCTGCTGAGCATGGGGTTTGACATGGCTCAATCTCACAACTCTGAGATCATGACCTGAGTGGAAATCAAGTCAGATGTCAAACTGAATGAGCAACCCAGGCACCCCCTCACCTTTTTAAAGTAATCTCTACTCCAATGTGGGGCTTGAACTCATAACCCAAGATGTAGAGTTGTATGCTCTACCTACTGAGCCAACAAGGTGCCCCAAAATCAGACTGTCCTGTCTTACCTGATGTCCAATGTCTAAAAACCATTTTTTTCTTATATTTTGCCTGCTTTTTTCATTGTTTTGGAAGGAAGGATGAATGTGGTCCCTGTCACTTCATCTTATGCCAAAGTAAAGTCTCTATCTTAACATTTTTTTAAAAAGATTATTTATTTTTTTAAAGATTTTTATTTATTTATTTGACAGAGAGAGAGATCACAAGTAGGCAAGAGGCAGGCAGAGGGAGAGGAGGAAGCAGGCTCCCTGCTGAGCAGAGAGCCCCACGCATGCCTCGATCCCAGGACCCTGAGATCATGACCTGAGCCGAAAGCAGAGGCTTTAACCCACTGAGCCACCCAGGCGCCCTATTTATTTATTTGACAGAGAGAAACACAGCTAGAGAGGGAACACAAGCAGGGGGAGATGAGAGAAGGAGAAGCAGGTTTCCTGCCGAGCAGGGAGCCTGATGCGGAATTCGATTCCAGGACTCCTAGGATCATGACCTGAGCCGAAGGCAGACGCTTAATGACTGAGCCACCCAGGCGCTCCTCTATCTCAACATTTTTAGATTGCTCATCACGTGCCAGCACTTGGGATCCCTGCTAGAGCACATGACCAAGCTACAGAAAGGTCAGAATTTGAGCTGGCTCCGTGAACAGCAGCATCAGGGATATGAATGCTCTCTGATTTTAAGATCTCTGTATCTCTACCTCTATTTCTTTCTCTCTTTCTATATCTTTTGTCTCTATTTTTTTGCACATGGGTGCCAATTTTTCCTTCTTTAGCTGTCTGAATTCATGAAGAGTAACAGGTCAAGAGATTTGAAATTGCATTGTTTCAAGCTTAGTTGTTTTAGAAAAAGGTGTCTCTTTTTCTTAGCTTTAGTATGAAAAATCTCTAGGAAGGAATAGTAAGCCCGTCCCTTGGATGAATCATTGTGGCTAGGGAAGTAAGGAACTTAAAGTGACCCAATCTAGCACATGTGCCTTATATTTGTGATCAGGGATCTGGAATCTCCTACAAAAGAGTCACAGGAGAATCATCAAATGAGC
Organism: Spilogale gracilis; assembly: GCA_004023965.1. Lineage (NCBI taxonomy): Eukaryota > Metazoa > Chordata > Mammalia > Carnivora > Mephitidae > Spilogale > Spilogale gracilis. The sequence goes on along the minus strand of PITA01016029.1, from coordinate 783 downwards.
AGCCATCACAATTCATGTCTATAATTCTGGGTATACTATTTTTAAAAAAATATTAATTTATTTATTTTAGAGAGAAATAGAGAATGCGAGTAGGGAGAGGGGAAGAGGGAGAGGGAAAGAGAAACTCTCAAGCAGATTCTGTGCCGAGCAACAAACTGGACACGAGATTTGATCCCACAACTCTAAGATCATGACCTGAGCCAAAATCAAGAGTCAGGAACTTAACTGACTGAGCCACCCAGGCACACCAGTGGGTATACTATTTTTTGATATTAAGAAAAAAGAACTACTTTAAAATAATTTCTGGGATGCCCATGTGGTTCAGTCGTTTAAGCACCTGCCTTTGTCTCAGGTCATGATCCCAGGATCCTGAGATTGAATCCTGCATCAGGCTCCTTGCTCAGTAGGGAGCCTGCTTCTCCCTCTGCCTGACGTTCCCCCTGCTTACGTTCTCTCTCTCTGACAAATAAATAAATAAAATCTAAAAAAAATAATGCCCAACTTCAACACTTTTGCCAATGGGTAATATTAAGGGGTCAGATGCTTGCCTAGTATAGTGCATAAAGAAGCTAAGGTAGAAGGAGGCTTAACATTTGATTAGTGACTATGGTTCAGAAAAACAATACATTATAGAAAAGCATATGAGGGTCCAGAAGAACAACAGAGAACTCTAAAGGGAAACATTTACAAAGGTACTTAAGAAAACATCCAAAAAGAACTTTATGATAAGGTAGGGAAATATTTTCTCATTCATGGACTCACCCAGGAAATTCTTAAGACATC
>PITA01016028.1:0-47940 GCA_004023965.1 Spilogale gracilis | reverse complement strand
TCTTTCCATTTATTTATATCTTTAATTTCTTTCATCAGTATTTTACAGTTTTCAGTGCACATGTCTTTCACCTCCTTGGTTAAATTTATTCCTAATTATTTCTTCTTTTTGACATTATTGCAAATGAGATTTTTTTTAACTGAGATAAAATTAGTATATGACATTATGTGATACTTATATACACAACAAGTGATCACCACCAGACGTCTAGTTATAATCCATCACCATACAGTGGAGCCCCTTTAACCATTTTGCCCACTCCCTGACCCCCTTCCCCTCGGGCAACCACAGATCTCTTCTCTGTCTATGAGTTTGTTTTTGTTTTGTTTGTTCGTTTTGTTTTGGCTTTAGAGTCCACGTACAAGTGAAATCATATGGTATTTGTCTTTCTCTGTCTGATTTATTTCCCTTAGCAGAATACCCTCAAGGTCCATTCGTGGTGTTGAAAATGGCAAGATTTCCTTCTTTTTTATGGCTAAGTACTATTCTTTGTGTGTGTATATATACCACATTTTCTTTATCCATTCATTCATTGATGGACAAATAGGTTGTTTCCACACGTTGACTATGATAAACAATTCTGCAATGAACAAAGGGGCACATATATTTTCTTGGTTTTTGTGTTCTTTGAATAAATATCCAGAACTGGGTATTGATAATTGTATTTTTTATGATAATATGATCATATGATAATTGTATTTTTAATTTTTTAAAAGATTTTATTTATTTATTTAGGAGGGAGGCAGGACAGGGAGCTCATGGAGAGGAGCAGAGGGGGAGGAAGAGGGACAAGCAGGCTCCGTGTTGAGCACAGAGCCTGATGTGGGGCTCCATCTCACAACCCTGAGATCAGACCTAAGTTGAAACCAAGAGTTGGCCATTAACCTCCTGAGCTACTCAGGCACCCTATTTTTAATTTTCTGAGAAATATTTATGCTCATTTCAGCATTGGCTGCACCAATTTACATTCTTATTGGCAATGTAAAAGTGTTCTCTTGTTGCCACATCCTCTCCAACACTTGGTGTTTCTTATCTTTTTGAGAATAGCCATTCTGACAGGTGTGAGGGGATGTCTCGTTGTGGTTTAATCTGCATTTCCCTGGTGATGAGTGATGTTGAGCATCTTTTCATCGTGTTTATTGACCATCTGCAGAAATTGTTTTCTCAATGATTTTTTCCAGTATTGGGTTGCTAGTGTATAGAAATGCAACTGATTTTTTTTTGGTACATTGATTTTGTACCTTGCAACTCTACTGAAATCATTAGGGTTTTTTTTTTTTTTTCAAGATTTTATTTATTTGACAGAGAGAAACACAGCCAGAGAGGGAACACAAGCAGGGGGAGTGACAGAGGGAGAAGCAGGCTTCCCGCCCGGCAGGGAGCCCCATGCAGGGCTTGAACCCAGGATTCTGGGATCATGACTTGAGCCAAAGGCAGCTGCTTAATGATTGAGCCACCCAGGCACCCCTGAAATCATTAGTTTTAACAGTTTTTTGGTGGAGCCTTTTGGGGTTTCCATATAGAAGATAACATCATCTGCAAGCAGATGATTTTACTTCATTTTTTCTGACTTGAATGCCCTTTATTTTTTCCTGACTAATTGCTCTGTCTAGGGCTCCCAGGACTATGTCTGCTAGAAGTGGTGATGGTGGATGTCTGTGTCTTTTCCTGATCTTACAGGAAAGACTTTCCGCTTTCCATTGTTAGGTGTGATGCTTGCTGTGGATTTGTCATACATCACGTCACATGTTAGAGCTTTAACTTAGGAAAATCCCACCGGATATTCTTACCGAAAAAAAAAGAGAGCAAAGCAATAACAGTTTGCAGCAGTTCAACATATTATACAATATTTAATATTTTTTATTCAAAGAAGATACCCTGCTGTACTCTTTATACTTATATGCACATGTCTTGCTAAATAGGATTGCATTCAGGAAGCTGGGTATGCTGCTCTTTCTGGAAGACTGAAGGAGTAGTCAAGGACGTTTTTGATTCTAGACATTTCTTTGGCTGACCTCCTCCTCAGAGCCCAACTCCCACATGAAATGCAATCCCCGTACTATCCTTACAGGGGGTATTATCTCTTCGTGGTCCCAAAAGGACAGACGCTGTGGCTTCTCTAAATACCTGCGTTGCTTTTGTTTCCTAGTGAGAGATTTTCAAGTCAACATTTCCGCTGAGAGCGCGTTGACTGCAGGGAGATCCTTAGAACTGGTCTGCGCGGTGGCTGGCGGGGGCCGGGACCCACAGCTTCAGGGCGTTTGGTTCTTCAATGGTAACGAGGTGGCCCGCATCGATGCCGGGGGTGTTCTGGACCTGAAGGGAGACTACAGACAGCGAGCAATGCAAGGACAGCTCTGGGTTTCAAAGTTAAGCCCCAAGGCCTTCTCTCTCAAGATCTTCTCTGCGGGCCCCAAGGACGAAGGCACCTACAGCTGCGCGGCGGCAGAGGTGGTGAGAGCCCCGACGGGCTCCTGGCAGGTGCTTAAGGGCAGGCAGTCCCCGGGCAGCCGCGTGCATCTGAGGAAGCCAGCAGGTACGTGAAGTCAGAGCAGACATGCCGGGGCTGCTGTCTGCTTCCCTCCTTTGTGAGGCCGGGCTGCCTCCCTGGACACAGTCGAGTATCAGTCCCGTCGCTCTCAGGTGGAGGAAAGAAAAGCAACCAACTAGCTGAAGACCTCAGGTCTTATTCCGATGCCATTAAATGGGCTGTGACCATAGACACAGGACTTCACTTCCATGAATCTCGGCTTCCTCAAATATAAAATAATGACGTACAAGTAGATCGTCCTGAAGTCCCCTCTTGCTGTCTTAGATTCTTGGATCCTGTTTGCCATCAGTCCTCACTTATGTACATGGGGTTTTTCTCCACGTGGAAAATACCAGTGTTAATGAGACCCCTTACCTTCTCTTGGTTGTGTGAGATGTAAGTATGGTGAGAGGAAAGAATGACCCTTTGCTTCCTTCCTGGGGATCAGACACCTGCATTGTGCCTCCCCCCATGCCCCGCAAACATCTTTCAGATGGCTTTTGTCCATCCTCTGTTTTCTTAACCTGATACAGGGGATGAGAGGACGTCTTAATTCTGCATCAAAGCCTGACTCAGAATAAGAAACGAAGAGGTAAATGATAGCAGGCAGACTCAGTTCCCTGTGTTTTGCTGCAATATGAGGTCCCTGTCCAAACAGGGTTAAGGACCTATAGGCACGAACGTGGAAAACCACTCAGCTCTCATTTCAAGTTTGTGAAGGTTGGACGACCTTAAACATGCTTGAACACTCGGTGCTTTTTGTGTGACGGGAAAACAGACAAATCTCCAACTTAGATTAGGGTGCTCGGGACTGGGTGTTGTATTCACAGTCTAGAAGGATTCACTGCCCAAGAGCACAAAACAAAACCCAATTAAAAATAAAGACACTCTCGTTTTACTTGCTCATTGGCGGCATCTCCAAAGATAGATAAATTTCATCCCTTTCACGCTCTTCTCTGTTCACCCCATTTGCGAGCAGCAGACACACAAGCTTTGGCCTAGAGTGGCATTCCAGGAAGCGTGTTGGTGTTGGTTTTCACACTAAACATTTGGTCTAACTTTCTAGGATTCAGGAAGAACTGTGTGGGCGGGTTTACATATTTACCCGGAGCTAAATCTCTGCTTCATTCATCTCAATCTCTGCTGAAACATATCTGTAAACCTTTCTTAAATTCAGCGTGTGAGAATCTGGGCCGAAGGGATCTGAAGGTGTGCTTTGTGGCCCGGAGATCATAAGCCTGACTGTAGGATGGTCTTCCAAAGCCAACAATAGTTCTTTGTGTAGGCTGGAGTCCAAACTGGGCCTGATAATGTGGCAGAAAAACAGAAAAAGTTATTAGCAGATTTATTCAGGGTGCTGTTGGGCATTCAGTTTTGAAAGTCAAACCAAAGTCTGAGCAGTTTTATCATGAAATTCACATTTTATGAATATTTTAAACAGAAGGGGGTGCTCACTACCACTGTGAATGTGTAACTTACACACACTTGATAAGATTATTACTTCTTACCAAGAGGCAGTAATGACTAAAGAACTAAGGAAACCTCACTTTTTTCTCTAAAAAAAAAATTGGTGTTAGTTGAAACTAATCGAATGGTTACATTCAAGTAGTGAGATAACAAGTAATAATTTTCTCTTTATTTTCTAAACTTCAGTTATGAGTCTATTTTTAACTTGAAAAGAATTTTAAGTATAATCCTGACTCCATTATCCAAAAACTGGAAGCAGGTTTGCATTTTTGATACAGATGTATAATATTAAACATTATTAAACCAATAATTATTTAATAACTAATGATTATTTAATGATTTAGTAACATTATTAGATAATTAAGATAGTAAGCATATGTATTAAATGTACTTATGGACATCAAGCTTCATTCTGCTTTTTTAACGTATATATGTATATTCATAGAGCAGGGGAAGACACAGCTCCTTCCCCAGCAGAGAAGAAAAATTTACAAATTCATTGAGATCCTATTTAGATTTCTCATCCGAATTCTATTTTGTTTTCTCTTTTGGCTTTGAACTACCTCACTTTCACTAAGTGCCTCTCAATGCTAATAGCTCCCCTTTACTGGCTACTTTCCCATGCCAGTCAGGCTTCGTCCCAGCAATGCAATAAGGTAGGTGCTATTACGACATTCGTATCTACGGAAAAGAAAATCAAAGGTCAGGGAGGACAACTGTGTTGCCCAAGATAAATTCTGACTCCTAAGACCTTGGCCTTAAACCTGAGATGCATGAGCTGCTGAGGTGTCACCACAAAGCACCCAGGACAAAGCCTTGCACAGGAAGTATCTGTTGAATGAATGTTTGCATTTCTACACATCTTGAATTTCCCATCTGGGAGCCAGATTTATATTTTATAGTTTAACATTATCGTTCAGATGAAAGAAGGATCTCCCTTCAACCAATTATATAAAAGAGAATTTTATCTATATGTGTATTTTCCCCCAACTAATTGTTTTTAATGCTGGTATTTTGTTTGTTGTTGTTTTAAATAAACTCTACAACCAACGTGGGGCTCGAACTCATGACCTTGGGATCAAAAGTTGCGTGCTCTACGGACTGAGCCAACCACAGGCCCCCAGTGGTAGTTTTTGAAAAGAAATCTAATTACCAGTACTCCTTTCTGGTTCAAAACACATACTAATTAGGGAAAGATAAATAGTGACAGCAGTATCATTTTGATCTGTGAAAGATAAAATTCTAAAACATTAAAAATTTAAATAAACATGGCTTCATTACTTTCAGACTCAGACACCCACACCCTAATTAATCTAACAAAATATTACCAGATGTTTTCCCAACTAGATGTTCTTAATAAAGGGCTGATTTAACACATCACTAAAAGTAAGGGCAAATTATAAATTGTTTAAGTGTAAGTAAGTTCTCCTGATATTCTTTCTGCTGTCTTGTTCCCACTAGTGACGCGTTAGCAAACCTCTTTTCTGGGGGTGGGAAAAGCAGTCAACAGCCCGATCTGATTTGTCACAAACTAGTCAAGGCCTAGTTAAAGAGATTTTCCCATGTTTTAGGAAAATTTTCATTTACTTGAAATGCTTTTTTCCCTCTCAAATCTGTGATCCACAGCAAGAAATGTCGTCTTATCTACCAAGAACAAGCGGCAAAGCATGTGGGAAGGAGAGGCTTTAACCCTTCTCTGCAAGGCGGATGGGGCTGAGGGTCCCTTGTCTGTGGAGTGGTGGCACCTCCCACAAGGCCAGACACAGCTGGAGCTGGTGGCCCGTATGCAGCAAGAGGGCACCGTGCAGCTGGGGGCCTCCTACAAGGAGCTCAGCAACCGGGGCGCCGCGAGGCTGGAGAAAACGAGCTGGGCCACCTTCCAGCTGGAGATCAGCTCCACCAGCACGGCCGATAGCGGCGTGTACGAGTGCAGAGTGTCTGAGGGCACCCAGAGCCAGGCGGGAGGCTGGAGCTCGACTCAGAAGTTGGCAGTCACTGTCAAATCTCTGGGTAAGTGTCAAAGAAATCCTGTGTCTAAACTTACTTGTGTCAGCGGTACCTTTCTCAGCGGTGGGATGCGGTGGGATTTGTGCATCGTCCTGAAACCCCTCATTGTGGTGCATACACCCAGGACACAGAGCAGAGTCTCTGGCTGTCCACTAATCCCTAAAGTTTACTCCTGTTTATAAGGATCATCTGTAGGGCCCCACTTGTTGGTTGTTGGTCAAAGCCCTGTGAGCTGGAGTAGATGTCTAGGACCCGTGCCCAGTGGAGGTGAGCATTGGGCACCCAGGCTTCTACAGCTGCAGCCCTGGGCTTCGGAGTCTCTTCAAGCCCGTGCAAGAGTGACGCTGAGCCCATGAGTGAAAATAAGGGGAGGCAAGCCACCACGGGGGAGGGGTGTGCGGGGTAGGGGGGGCAGAGAGAGCTCTCCACCCACTTAGGAGCAGCTGTCTAAGCAGCAGGCTGGAGAAACACTGCCTGTTTGTTTTCACTGCTGGGAACGCTCTTAGAAGAGGATCAAGTGTGGAAAATTGAGGACAGAACTCAGGACAGACCGTACCGTGAGTCAACTTTTAGCCCCAAGTATTTGATTCTCCCAATGTATGAATGCCTGGTTCCGTGTGAAGAGGTGGTGAGTAGGAAAACTTTGACTTGATAAACACATTGACAATGAGTGTTTCCCATGTATTTCTGCCCACAGAGTCGAGTTTGCGGGTTAAGCTGATGAGCCGTCAACCCAAAGTGGAATTAGCCAAGACCTTTGGCTTGTCCTGCATAGTGGAGGCTGACTACGCCAACCTCGGGGTGCCCCTCACCGTGACGTGGCAGTTCCAACCAGCAAGATCTCAAGTCTTGTGTCTGCTTGTTCGAATCACCCATAATGGCACTATTGAGTGGGGGGATGTCCTACCTCAGTTCCAAAAGAAGACAAAAGTTTTACAGTCTTCGTTTCGTTCTCAACTCCTAATCCATGATGCCACCGAGGAAGAAGCAGGAGTTTATCAGTGTAAAGTAGAAGTTTATGTCGGGAATTCCCGATCCACAAGCGGCCCCGCGAGGGCTTCCGCCGTCTCTCACTCACTGATGATAGCCATCACTTTGCCAGGTAAACACCACTGGAAATTAGTCCCTGCTTCGAAAACAAACAAACCTATTTCTCCTATTTGGCCTAAGTCATAGAACTAAAACATAAAATACCTTCCCCCCATGTTTTGACTGTATAAGTCAACACTGAAAAAAACCAATATTCAGGCTAAATGAAGTCAGTGCGCACGGGAGGCCGTACTGGTTGTTGAAACACTGACATACCCTCCACAGTGAGTACTGATAACTGCTGCTCCGAGCCCCTTCCCCTCTCCCCAGAAGCCCCCGCCGCCCAGCAGATGAATGCTGTCATGTGGGACACGGGGGCTTTCAGACCAGCTCCAGCAGGGAGGGAGGCATTCTTTGGATTGGTCACTGCCTGTGTCTTACTAATCATTAAATGTTTGGAATGTCTCCCCTACCGGTAAGGATAATGTCAGTTCCGTTAGAACACCTGTATCTGCTTTTTTTAAAAAAAGATTTTCTTTATTTATTTGACAGAGAGAAACACAGCCAGAGAGGGAACACAAGCAGGGGGAGTGAGAGAGGGAGAAGCAGGCTTCCCGCCGAGCAGGGAACCCGATGTGGGACTTGATCCAGGGTCTACGGGATCATGACCTGAGCCAAAGGCAGTCGCTTAACCAACTGAGCCACCCAGGTGCCCCCTCCTGGATCCTCTTGATTTAACATGTTAATGTAAAGAGAGAATATCTGATTATAGTCAAATATAATTTACCTCATCAGTTGGTGAAAGAGCAGAGGTAAAAAAGTAAGACACAACCTGGGGGAAGTCCCGCTGGGTCACACATCTTCTTTTATGACTTCCATTCTCTAAAGGCATTGTGTTCAAGCGCTTTTGAAGTCATTTCCACTTGTCAGGCACCAGCGAGCGGCTTAGCTTTGGGCAAGTCACTCTGTCCAAGTCTAGGTACTTCATCCCTAAATTACTGTTGTGCATTGTAAAGGTGGTGGCAATATGTCAGGTGCCTAGGACAGTGCCTGACCCATTAAGAGGATGGTCAGACATGGTGGCGGCCATTACTCTCTCTGCTGCTGATTGACATTTTTGGTAACAGTACCAATCTCTTTGTTGATTACATGTCTTAATTGCCTTGTCTTTTCTGTGGTATTTAAAATTGTCGACCCAATCCTTTCTTATTGAAACTTCCTTTTCTTTAGCCCCATGACACAAGATTTTCTTGGTTTCTTTCCTAACACTGTTTCTCCTCATTCTCTTTTGCAGAATTCTCCTCCTTCACAGATCCATTCCTTTGCATTTCAGCCTTAGCTTGCCTTCTTCTCATTCCATACAGTTTCCTGAAGTGGGCTTATTCCTCCCCTTGGTTCTGCCTATCTAGGGACAACCCTTAAATCCATTATCCTGAAAGGCTCCTCTTTTGATCCCCAGACTTGTTATGTGATTACCTCTGAGGCATAGGTACACTCAGTAAGTCCAAACACAAATACACAATTTTTATTCTTCTAAAACCCCTCCTCCTATACTGTTCTCCATGTCTTCATGATCCACCAGTGGCCCAGGTGAGAAAACATATTCACCTCATCCAACCGCCCATAACATGGCCTGCAAGATCCCTTATAACCTGGTACATTTATATCTTTCCAGCATCATCTTCTGTTTTCCATCTTGAATCTGAACTCCGGCCACATTGAGCTACTTGCAGGCCCTCAAATACTCTATGTTTTTTCTCACTTTTAGTCTTTGTTCAAGTCATGGGTTTTGTGTGGAACTTTTTAGACTTTTCTCCACCAAATTCCTATTAACTCTTAAGACTGAGCTTGGGGATGCCTGGGTGGCTCAGTGCGTTAAAGCCTCTGCCTTCGGCTCAGGTCATGATCTCAGGGTCCTGGGATCGAGCCCCACATTGGGCTCTCTGCTCAGCAGGGAGCCTGCTTCCCTCTCTCTACCTGCCTCTCTGCCTACCTGTGATCTCTCTCTCTCTCTGACAAATAAATAAATAAAATCTTTAAAAAAAAAGACTGAACTTGGAGGTCTCTGCTCCAGGAAGCCTCCCCCTCTCCCATATTTAAGTTAGATGGTCCTGTCCTATGCTCTGACACCCATTTCTGCATCCCTCTGTCACGCTTGAGTGACATGGTCTTGTGATCTGTGAGCCTCTGTGCCTATACTAGTTTCTCCCTCTAGACTGTGAACCTGCTGATGGGAGGTCTCCACAGAGCTGCGAATGGTCTGGGACATAACACAGGGTGTGCTTAATACACATTTGTTGAAGGAAGAGGAAAGGGACCTACTGGCAACTTTAAGAAGGAGTTATAAAAGTAGAATTAGTGATAACAGCAAAAAGTTAGAATAAGGTTTGGAAGGTGGGTTGTACCATTCTTCTTCCTGACAAAGCAGAAAAGCTGCTGGAGTAAAAGGATGGTGGGCTCCATATCTGTAGGAGATTCCCACAGTTGACTGGCTTCAAAGAGACATACAATTTTAATGGCCCACATACAAGTTCCTTTTGTTTACCCATGTTTGAAGGCAGATGCAAGCAGGGACATGCCAGCGAATTGTGAATCCAGGATTATTCTGGAGAGTGAGCAAGCAGACAAAGCACTAATAGGACCACTTTTTCTCACTTTGATTTATGAAATGCGACAGAAGAGAAGATGTCTATGCTTCCATAGTGAGGCATTACCGTGTGGAAGAGATTAGTTTTCTGTATGACACTCCATCCTGCCCCATGTTCCCTATCCTACTCTGCCGGGTAAGGATAGAACCAGGATCAGTGACTGGAAGGTACCGAGTGGTAAAATCCAACTTGACATCAGAAAGAATTCTCTGGTGTCAGAGGTGTCCAAAGATGGAATGAGCTTTGTTAGTTGGTGAGCTGTCCAGAGGCTCAGGTGGGCAGTTAGTGGGACTGCATGGGAGGGAGCGCCTACATCCATGGATGCAGGAGACATTTCTCTAGTTGACCTCTAATGTTCCTTCTACCTTAAAATTCTTTTTTTCTAGTGAAGTAACAAAAGTCACTGTCACCATTCTTTTAATTTAGAGAGCCAGCTGCAAGTGAACTCAAGCAGTCAAGTCCGAGAGATCCTCATCAACTCCAACACAAACATAGAATGTAGCGTCTTGTCCCAGTCCACTGGAGATCTTCAGTTAGCCGTCACTTGGTACTTCTCTCCCAGTTCCACTAACGCAACCTGGCTGAGGATCCTGCAAATGGACCAAACCAATGTTGTAAATTATGGGGATGAATTTCACACCCTACGAAGAAAACAAAAGTTCTTTCCTGAGAAAGTTTCCCAAGACTTGTTTCGGCTACACATTTTGAACGTGGAAGACAGTGATCAGGGCAGATACCACTGCGCTGTGGAGGAATGGCTCTTGTCCACAAATGGCACTTGGCACAAGCTTGGAGAAAAGAAGTCGGGTCTGACAGAATTGAAACTCAGGCCCACAGGTAAACCACGCAAGTGTATCCTCACGAGTCTTTCTGTAGGATTTCCATCTTCTCTTGGGCAGCTCTTTTCTGGTGTGAAGGTAGAAAGATGACCCAGGGTCATAGGAGGAGGGTCCACTTATACAACGAATGCAGGACCTGGTAGCCCAGCAGAGGAGGGTGTCACTTAAGGTGAATCAATCTGAGGCTTGGGAAGCTGGGATGGGAACAAGAGCCTTTGGTTTGGTTTGCTTATCCGCCTGGCAGCCTGGTCTATGGAGCTACCCAGGGTGTCATATCTCTAGATCTCTGTAATAACAAGCTGTGTCATTCCAGTGGGGCTCTACTGTAATTTGGCAAAGAAAGAGTAATACGAAGCATATTTCTCCCACTGTGAACAGAAACTGTACAACTCTATAGGGATGTGTGGAGAAATTGCTTCTCAACATTTGGCTGCCTAAACATAAGGCGAATAAGAGTAGTTAACTGTTGGAATGGCTTACTGAGGGAGTCTCCTCTTCCTCGGGAGATCTTTAAAAACGTAATAGAAGTTCCATCCATTTGCACTGGTCTAGGAGTGCTGCAGTCTAAGTGTGGGCAGGGTTGATTAGCTCTCTCGGTGTTAGGTCACCTTCAATGTTAATTAAAAGTAAATGAATGTCACAGCTATGGTTTGGGAACTGACTGAGATCCAACAGCACAATGCAAAAAAGTTAATCTAGTTTGGTGCTTAAAATTTTATTTTCAATGTAACATCCAAAAATAAGATTATAATGAACATCACTAGGTATTAGACAATTAGAGATACAAAGAGAAATAAGGCACAGTACTTGCCTTAAGGAGCTTACCATCTGTTGGCGGCGGCAGAGCAAAACAGTAGCTTAGCGTAGGGATCTCTTACTGCCGCTCTGGTTTCCCTTCTCCATGTTCTCAGGCCCTTCTTCTCCCTGCTAAATGTGGGTGTTGCTCAGGGACAGATCCTGGGCCTCTTTGTCTTATTATTCTCTGCTCTCTTCAGAACTTCCTGAGTTCTGCCTTGATTTCAACCACCACCTTCCATGAAATTGGCCGAAGTCTTTATGCTTAGCTCGAGGTCCTTCTACCCCACTGCCTGTTGTACATTTCTGCGTGGATGCCCCTGAGACCCTTACACTCAGCACATCCAAGTTGCATTATCATCCTTGCCCTCCCACAGGACTCGTGCACACTCCTACACTATCCATCTGTGTGGCTGGCCGCCCATTCTCCCAGTTGCCCAAGCGGATCTCAACAGTGTATGCACACCCCCTGAAGGAGGCAGCCACTCCTTCACTCAAGCTAGCAAATACCTCCAATCCAGAAACGTGGGCTCAGTGTTGCCTGCTCTTTTAGCATATCAAGAAATGCCTAAAATCCTCTTTGTGTGACATTGCTCGATTTGAGAACGTACACAACTAATCCAGATCCTTTTCAGATTACGAGGGTGTCAAACAAAACATATTTGTGAGTGGGTGTGGCCGGCTGTGCACCCCGGTGTAAGATGTGAGTTACAGTGAAAGGGAAAGATACTGGGAAGGAAAGGTCAGAATTGTAGGGGAGACATTTTCTTTAAAATCAAAAGAGGAGAGGACTTTAAGAAAATGGACTTCAGTGATAAAACCCACAGAGAGGACAACAAAACCAGAGTGTCTTGAGCTGGGAAATTGGGCCCATATTAAGGATCTTGGCCAGAGCATGGGGATGGAATTGGAAGACAGATTACAGTCAAGTAGGGAGGAATTTGAGGTGAGGAAGCAGAGACAGTAACGTATAAACTAATAATGCATCACATACTTTGCCATGAAGGGAAGGAGAGAGTAAAGATGGTAACAACAACAAAACCAGGATCAGACTGTTATTCTTTTGTTTATTTTACTTTTTTTTTAAAAGATTTTATTTATTTGACAGAGAGAAACACAGCCAGAGAGGGAACACAAGCAGGGGGAGTGAGAGAGGGAGAAGCAGGCTTCCCGCCGAGCAGGGAGCCGGATGTGGGGCTCGATCCCGGTTCTCCGGGATCATGACCTGAGCCGAAGGCAGTTGCCCAACCAACTGAGCCACCCAGGCACCCCTGTTTATTTTACTTTTTAAAAGATTTTTATTTATTTGAAAGAGAGCACATGAGCAGAGGGAGGGGCATCTAATTTATTTTGTTAGTGGCTATTCTGGCCTTCAAAGTTCTCAACTGCTGGTCAGGAGGGGAACTTTGTAAAAAGTAAATGTCGAAATCGGTTTAAAACATAGTCAACTGGAGAATCGTTGAACACTATATCAAAAACTAATGATATGTTGGCTAATTGAACATAATAAAAAAAACCCCAACTTAATCTAATCCATTAATTTAGTCTCTCCTTGAATGGTGTTCTAACACTTGTATAAACATGTTCACTCTCTCAGATAGCCTCCTCTTTCCTTGCATCTAGAACTGAGACGATATGTGGGCATATGGGAGGAGGGTAATTTGCTAGGAATGAGGGGCAATGGTGTGATACACAGCTCGAGGGGATGGCTGAAAGGTTTAAAGGAACCCTCTGGGAAGTAGAAGAAAGAGTTAACCAGGGAGGGGAAAAAGCAGCAGGGCAGAACTCCCTTTGAAGCTGGGTGGTTTCCGGGGCAGATTTTCAGTAGACAAGAGGCAGAGCTGAAGAAGGAAAACGGCTTGATTCATAGCGCAGAAGGTTCTAGCAAATGTGGAAGAAGGACAGGGGTCAATGTTTCAGTGAAAACAATGTTACAGATGAAAGACCCGATGTAAGGATTTTAAGATGGCATCTCCTCAGCAAGAACTAGATTTTTCAGAGGAGGTATCCAAACTAAAAGTCTGAGTTCTTCTCAAATGTGTTGCCATTTTCTTTCCTAGGAAGTAAAGTACGTGTCTCCAAAGAGCACAAGACAGAAAATGCTACCGAGCACAGCCAGGTGGCCATCCGCTGCAGCCTGGAGAGTTCTGGCCGCTCAGCTTCCCTGTTCTCTGTGACGTGGTACTGGAAGAGGGAAAATTCTGGAAGGGAATTGCTGGTGCACCTGCAGCATGATGGCTTGCTGGAGTATGGTGAAGAGCGGCTCAGGAGTCGTCTGCTCTGTTACCGTTCGTCCCCTACAGACTTTGTTCTGGAGCTTCATCGGGTGGAGATGGAGGACGCTGGGCTGTACTGGTGCAGGGTGACAGAGTGGCAGCTGCATGTGGGCGCAGACAGGTGGCTCAACCGAGCATCGGACGAGTCGGCACACACGGCGCTCACAGTGCTGCCTTCAGGTAACGAGGGGCGGTTCTGCCCTGGCTCGTGGTCGGGAGAATCTTTGTCTCCCCTCTTGTGCCTTCCCTCTCAGCTTATGTTTTGTTGAAAACAATTTACGGATCCCCTCAACAAAGTGATGCTGTCGTTTCTCTCAATCCTAATTTCTGTTTCTCGTTTAGACAGGCAAGGTCTACGTGAGGTTTTGACATCGACTTAAATATCAGGGGCATCTGACCTGCTCTCCCCTCTTATCCTCCCAAACAAACAAATCAAAAAAGCCGTCAACTCTGTATCCCTTTAAAGAACAAAATAATGTTCGCAGCAGACATCTTTACCCCTTGGCTGATTCTCCACTCTCAGAAGGCTCAGATCTGCCGTGGGAGTTGCAGTGAGGGATAGGAAGCATGGTGACTTGAGGTTTCCTGGGGTCGAACCAGCATCTAAATGCTCCCTGCCTCAAAAACAAAACAAAACAAAACCTTTCTCAATGAGAAAGTGCCATGCTTCTTATCACTCTGTTATGTTCAACAGATTAGCAGGATTTTGATAGTGATTGTCATTTGATAGGTCTCTCCTAATGGCAACTTGCAAGGCATCAAAGGAGGAAGTGCGCCCTCTAGAGCTTGGTTCTGGGGTCCAACAAGGAGGGTAGCTTCTAAAAGACGTCGGTCAGAGCGTGGCCATTCTCTGCGTGGGAAGACCATTCTACTCACTGCACAGCTTCAGAAGGCATTGGAACAGGTGGTGGTGAAGGAGAGGAGAGCATCCTTCCAGCCAACCCAGTGCTGAGCATGTAATACGCTTTCATGGAGCATTTGCTCACGAAAGCAACAATATCTCCAGCCAGACCCATGAATCTTCCCCGGTGATCAGGCGCTGGCTGATGTAGCCAGGCTCATCCCTGAGCCGCTCCTTTCTGGTGGGGTTTAAGATGATGGTGAGAAGCGAGCTATAAACTGAACTTACACTGGGAAAGGGACCCTGAAGATGCAGAAGTGTGGTCTTAGTGTCCCACACCAGGAAGGGTAAGAAGGATCAATGAAAGATAACATTCCTGACACCGACTAGCTTTGGTGATGCCCCTTCGTATAGAGCAAGGGTGCTGCCCAGAAAGGTCACCTTCTCTGAAGTAGGGTTAGTTGCAACCCAGCCCTGGCCAAGCTTGTAGAGTGGAAACCAGAGTTACCTGATTTGTTCCCTGGGGCTCCATCATCCTCTTGCCCTGACCATTCTTCAGCAGAACTTTGCTCCCAAGTGTCCAGGGAGAATTTTTCTTCCTATTAGCTTTCCTTCTATTCCAACAATTATGGGAAGTCCCACAACCCTGAGCGCATTCCATACATATTCTCTCACTGGAATTCGCAGACCCTGAAGCATCAGCAGTTTTTGGTAGCAGAATAAATAGATAACAAGTGTAAAAAGTATCTCTTCTGTGACTAAAAAGCACATCTCCTCTGAGACAGATGGGATCTGTCACTATATATATACCGTTAATCTTTGTGGAATCCTTCTAAATCAGGTGAAAGGTTTTTTAAAAAGATGAACCCTGGAAAGAAAACATTAAAAATTGGGTGGTCTTTGTATTCTTTACCGTCAAAGAAGCTTGAAAGCCTGTGCTGCCATAAGCTGAGGGTTTTCATTCTAAGCACAGTTAAGGGTTCCCAAGTTAATCCTCCATCATAGCATCTCGCTTCCTCTACCTGGCTGTTCCTTCCTGGTAGCTGCGGGGTCGTGGAGGCAGTGGGGGAGGGGAGATGAACAATCCCAGGGTTTGGAATGAGACAAGCCTAGGCTCTCACATCACAGCCCTGCCACCCACCTATGAGCTCTGAAATCGTACTCTGGTTACTTAACCTCTGTGAGCCTCAGCTTCCTCATAAAGTGAGGACCATAGTACAAATCTGTATAAAGTCACATAGTCTCTAGAATATTGTAAGTGCTCAAGAAATGTTAACTCTCTTTCCCCTTATGCCACCAAACGTGCCACACACACACACACACACGCAGGTACATATACATGTATGGATATATCCACATATGTGACAAAACATTTTAAATTGTTCACTAAGTAACTATATGAGGATCTGAGAACACAAAAACATATATTTTACAGAATCTTTTCCCAAAGAGCTCAGATTCTGATGGGGGCCATGAAGTCCAAAATGATAGGGGTCATGAAGTAGCCAGGGAATGAAGGAACAGAGGCCGGGCTGGGATAAAGATCTGGGTGGGGAGGAGATTGGGGAAGTGCCCCAGGGTATGCAGCCTATGAAAAGGAAGAGGATATATTTTAGGAAAAGGAAAGACTATGCAAGATGATATTAAAGGCTGTGGTGCAGGGAGAGAGGTGAGTTAGTGAGATGGGGAGGGTATGGCTCTCAGAGGGGAGGGTGAACATATTCATGAACATCAGGCAGTATCAAAACAAGTTCAGGCGGGGGATGGACATCATGAGCTCTGCATTTTAGAAAGCTCCTGTTAGGAGCTGTGTGAAGATGGACTGGATGGGAGGCGGACAGAGAGAAGGGAGAAACATCTGAAATTGAGAGTAGGAACCCAGGTGAGACAAGATGAAGGCCTGAATTAAGGCAGTGCACACAATGGTTCAGTGTTAGGAGGTGTCATCTTCAGGAGTTAGACACTGATCAGATATATGTGGAGGGTGCATGAGCGGAAGGGGAGAATCAAGGATGAATATCAAATTTCTGGCCTGGGTGGATATAGGAGAAAAGTCTGAAGGGGAAATTAGTTCAGTTTTGAATAAGCTGGGCTGGAATTGAGTTTGGAGTGAGTGTGATTTATCCAAAGAGTTGGGGACTTCCAAGTGAGATCTTTGCCAGAGTTGTAGATTAGAAGGCATCAACTTATAGACAATAATGGTGCCCAGTAATGGACTTCTGCGATATATCACTGTTGATCGGGGGAGTGAAGAAGGGGAGCCTGCGAAGGGAAGCAGCCAAGAGGTAGGAGTGGTACCATGGAAACCAAAAGCAGAGAGGGTATCAAGAAGGAAGGGAGAGCCAACAGAATCAACTATTTCAAAGAAGTCAATTAAGATAAGAATGGGGAAATAGCCACTGGAGTTCACACTACGGGGCAATTGCAGGCCAGTGATGAGAAAATTCAGACTGCAGTGAGAAAGTGGTCGCAGCTAATACACATTACACTTTCAAGAGCTTTGATGTAAAGGCAGGAAGAAAATAACAAATGGTGAGAGGTGTCAGTGAAGTTTTACTTTGTTTTGTTTTTTTTTGGTTTGGAGGTAGTAGGGACTTGAGCACGTTTCCATCCTGGAGGGGAAAGAGGCAGTGGCGAGCACCAACAGGAAGATGAAGAGGGTAGACCAACAGCCCAACACCATGCATACATTTAGACCACCTCCTGTCTGAAATGCTCCTCCTTGTCGTCTTTCTCTGGCCAACACCCATGAATCCTCCACCTCCCAGCATAGACCGCCACCTTCTCAGTGACTTGCCTTGTTCTCTTAATCATCACACCTGAATAACATCCATCAGCCCTGCCAGACTGTACATCCTGAGAAGGCAAAGACTGAGTGTTTCATTCCCAACACAGCACAGTGCCCGGCACCTAGAGATGCTCAAGGACTTACCGAATCAGAGTGTAATCGCACTCCCCGTAAGGACCTGCTCCGTGTATTAATAAAGTCCAGATCAGATATAACATGCTAGCGATTCTCACTTCTCCAGTGGTTTCAGGTGGGGTTAGTTTAGGACCACCTAATAAACCTGCAGAGCATGTGGCTCAAATGAAGGCAGAAAAATGAAGAGGAATTTCCCTGGGGGAATAGACCTGGCATCTTCTTCCCCACCTTCCTTCCTTACGTATGACTATACAAGGTAGGGGCTAGAGATATCTTTGTCTTTTTATTTCACTCTCAGAGCCGAGACATAAATGTCTTATTCTAGAGAATTCTCTGTGATTAATTAATAGGCAAGAATATAAGGCTTCCTGGGGACTGGATTAGTTATAATTGTATGGTGTTGTTTCCTAATCCCCAACTTCTATTTGGGTGAGGATATACTTAGAAAGCCAACCTTCAAAGGAGATATGGACCCCTACCACACTGAAGTTTCTAGAGAGACCATAGAATTTATCTATGCTACCCCAATACCTCCAACAAAGTCTGGCATATGGTACGCCACAAATGCTTGATGAAAAAAGGAACAAGAGGGTCTTCAAATGAAACAGGATGCCGTCTGGCACCACTGTTTCTGGGATGCACTCGTATCAGGGTCCCTAACCCGACTTTTATTGCTGGACAGGAGCCAAATGTCTCATGTGACCACACTTGGCATAGTCGGTTGCCCAAGTTCTGGCGGGGGGTGGGGGAGGAGTTGGTCACCGCCTCATTACCCTCTGTATTTCTGAGTCTGTATTTCTGAGGCAACATCAAAAAGGAATGCACCTCATGGCGGGTTTGGCTGTGAGTGGGAACAATTTATAAACTCAACCTGGTGTTGAAGGGTTCTCATTACATTTTTGGCCCTGTCTCGCAGACCTTGTACTTTGGGCACTTACTTGGATTGATTCAAAATGCCAAGCCTTAATAGTTTTGAATGTCACTAATTGTCATCCAGATATGGGTGAGAGGCAGATGGTGGGAAATGGCGATGGTGGGATCCAGAGGAAACACTGCCCTCCCAGGAGAGGTAATTCAGAAACCCTGGAGCTGACGGTCGCTAGTTGTTGGCCAGTTCAGCACTGTGAAGAACGCACGTCACCATCCTTTGAAGGCAGGTTGCTCCAAGCAGGGCGGCGTCCTCCCCATTAGGACAGTCAAGCCCTCTGGAAGTCCATTTGTGTTGAAGGTTAGAGTCTCGGTGGGAAAAAAAACAACGAAGCACCAGGTTTCTTTCCCCCTTCTCTATGCCGGTCCTATCTCCTCATGATCATACCATCATCTAAAAATGGTGAGACCGAGGCAGACTCTCGTCTTCTAACTCTCTGCCCACCCACGACTGGGAAGGGAAGTCAGAGTCTCCTACTAAGTAGTCATTAGACTCTCAGTGGATTGTCACTTAGTCATGGAGACAGAGGGACCGGAGATTTAAGGGAGAGTCTTGGCCTGTGGAAGAACATGGCTAAGCACGTGGCCCGTGTGGCAAATCAGTTGGTGCAGCCCTGTTTCCTGTCCCATCTCTTGAGAGAAAGTCGCCTATGATTTTTCCGAACATTCTCACTAGCCTTCCAACTCATGTTTATTTCTTGGTGACTCAACAAATGTGCTGGGCACTCTGTTAAGTACCTTACTGTGCATTATCTCATCACAACCCTAGAAATTATTATCCCCATTTGATCGAGAGGAAACTAATCATTTTTGAGGATAAGTAACTTGTGTAGTCTCAATAATAGTAAGTTGAAGAGTCAGAATGGGAACCCAGCTCTCTTGGAGATGGTAGTTAGTCACTAACCCGGGTATGAGTGACGTGAAATGTCCAAGCCAGTACTCCCACCCACCATTCCCTACAGCGCCATCTATAACTCCTTCTTATCCCCATGCCTTCAAACATATTCAGATAAAAGCTGGGAGAATTATTGTAGCCAAGCAGGGCCTTGGAGAGAGGGGTCAGGTAGGCTGTGGAGAGAGGGCATAATAAAGAACTAAAAGTCCAGCTTTATCATTGCCCACCCTTTCAAAAATGAAAACCAAAATTAGGCCAGAGAATATACAGGAGACCAGAGAAAATCCAGGCCACAAGCTCCTGTAGGAATCTGGGAGTCCCGAGATCGGCGATGATCTTTACTCTGTGCGACATGATGGCCGCCACCTCTGTGTTCCTGTGGGTGTAATTTACTCCTGCAATTAATTCACTCATCAGTTTCCATTGATGACCCATGAACCAAGTGCTGGACAAGATAAAAAGATTCATAAGACATAGCCCCGTCCTTCAGGAGTTCACAGTGCACGAGTTGGATAAATGTTTATTCTTTCTTGACTTCCTCCAAAGAGACATTCTTCCAGGTGCGAAATGCATCAGCTAATGCCGAAAACAGGATTTTCTTGCAGCAGAGTTAGGTGGAAATGACCTCTAAAGCTGTTTACATCTCTAAGAGTCTAGAATCCTATGAATCCTGTAACTTCGTCTCTGAAGAAGACATTGCTTATAGTCATTACAATTCTCCAGTAAAAGCACAGCTATTATTTAGCATACGATTTTCCGGAAGAGCCCTGGTTTCAAATATCCTGTCATAAACACACGTAGTTGGAAGACTACACTGAGTAGTTAGTGTCTCTCTAAGCATGTGTCTTTCTGCAGGGGGAGTCTGTAAACCTGGTGCTTGGTGCTTGGACTAGTCACTCCGGGCACTGCTTCCTCGAATCTGGGGGTGCTTGCAGTGCCGTCCCTTCGCTTCCCTGTGTACTTGGCCGGGAACCACTCTGGGGCGGCTCGTGCATGCTCTGTGTGCCTGTGTGCTGATGGGGCTTCCCCACGGGCTGCAGCTGCCCGATGCTCATGTGCTTCAGGCCGCCTTTTTATAGTATCCTTTGCCCATGTGGTTGCAGTTAGTCCGATGCAGTTCAGATCAGGGAAGATTGTCAATCAGAAGATTAGGGTGCAGAGAGTGTGTGCTGGAGGGATGCGATAGTGAGAGCAACAGAGGAAAGGAGCTCGAAGGAGGGTGCCCCAGGGGAGACCCGTCTGGAGGGCCCGGGAGGGAGGGAGCTGCTCACTGTGGGTGCTGTCGTGTAAGGACAGCGAGGCGTGAGAGTGTGTGCACGGGCACATAAGAAGCAGCAAGGGGAATAACTCAGTTAAAAATTCAGGACCAGCAACGGAGTTGAGAACGAGGGCTGAATTATAGATCTCTTTTCTGAGGATAGAAGATTAAAGGAGAGGTTTTCTTTTTTGTTTTGTTTTTCTTTGCGGCTGTTGGTGTTAAGTAGGTCATTGGGACCCCAGTGGTTGGAACTTGCTGGGCGAAGGCAGAGGCTGGAAAAGCACCTCTCTGGACTTCTCCCCACTGCTTCCCCCTTTCTGGCCACATGTGATTTAAAGGGCCCCCGGCTCTTCGGCCTCGAGGTGTTTACCTATATTTGCCCTTAATAATAAATCCCCTAGGTGTTTATTGTTGATTCGTGCAGATATCACACTGGACGCTGATTATCTCCTTGATTGTTCTCCTTTTCATTGCAGAGCCCACGTTTTCTTCCAGGATCTGCTCATCCACATCTTTACTCTATTTCCTACTGGCCTTCCCCTGCATTCTGTTGATTCTTCTGCTCATTTCCTTGTTGTGCTGCTACCGCAAGGCCAAGAGATCGTCAGCAGTGAGTCTAAAAGCACAGAACGAAAAGGCTCTTTGGGTGAACATGAAAGGGACCGGAGACTGGACCACAAACCCGAGGGAAGAGGAAGAGGAAGACCATTGAATCCGGAGAGCTTCGGCAGCCCAGGGGAAAGTGTGGGCTTTGGAACGGACTAAGCATCGTGGGAATGTGAATGAATCCTGACTGGGTCCTTCTTGGGGTCCGTGGCCTTGGGCAAGTTACCTAGGAATTTCCCTCCTCCACCCCTTGCATCTTCCCTGGAGCTAGAGTCACCATGCTTTTTTGCTGGCCACACCTCACAGATGTTCAGGGTCCCTGTCTGTAAGGAGAGAACCTCCCTCACACAGCCTCTTGGGTATTCGGTGAGATCCTATGGCGAAGCCCAGGGTGAGAAGGTCCTCTATTCTCTCCTCCCTTATGTCACTGACTCCTGGGATGGCTCTGAGTGGTCTCAGTCACACTGGCTCTAGGGCATCCTCTGGCCCCAGATAAGAGGTGGAGGAAGGGCCCTGAGGTCAGCAAAGCGAAAAGGTACCGGGGAGATGCCCTTCGTTCACTTCCGATCTGTCTCCCAAGGTGAGTGGGACTTCCTTCAAAGCAGAAAGCCCATCTTTCCCTCATCCCATCTATAAATACCACTCAAGACAAGCTCTGTGTAGAGGGTCCCCGATCAATATTGGTCCTTTGATGAAATTATAAAGCATTTTGTAGTCTGAGTTTCTTTTTTCTTCTTTTCCTTCCCTTCCCTCCCTTTCCTCTCCCCTTTCCCCCTCCCTTCTCCCTTCCCTTCCTTCCTCCCTCCTTCCCTCCTATCCTCTCTAGCCCCTCCTGCTTGCTTGCTTGCTTCCTTCCTCTCTTTTTCTCTCTCTCTTCTGTATTAGCATTAGGTCATTGCTAAGGGAAAACTTGTTTTTAATAACAGTGCTCTAATCAGCCCCCAAGGCCTCACCCCTACCCCCACCCCCACCCCCATGCCAAAAGATCCATCTGAGTCCTGACTCTGAGCCAATGCCTCATTTGCTTTGGCCTGGCAGCATTAGGTAGTAGTGCAGGGCCTTGTGGTAGTTCTTCCCAGCAAGGAGGAGGAGCAGTGCCCCTGTGTGGTCCTCCCCCAGCAGGGGCTATGAGCTCAGGGGGAGCAGTGGGTCAAGTCTGGTTCC
Source organism: Spilogale gracilis (assembly GCA_004023965.1). NCBI lineage: Eukaryota > Metazoa > Chordata > Mammalia > Carnivora > Mephitidae > Spilogale > Spilogale gracilis. The sequence continues at coordinate 25,735 of PITA01016028.1, read as the reverse complement.
TCAGTGTCCCCTAATCTCATCCAGAAACCATCGGACAGAGGGGGTCGGGGGGTCGGGGAGTGTCATGTCTTAAGGCTTTCAACAGCTTTCCCCCAGGATCCAACAATGGTTTCCCCTGCGCCTGAGGTCTCCTCATCTTTCTTTGGAAAGCTGCTCGGGCCCTGGTGTAGCCAGAATCGGAAATCAATCAGTGCCACCTAACAGACTTGAGAAAACGCATTTATTTATTATCTATATGACCAACAGGGTTGCTTTAACACTCGCTAATTTGCATTTCCAAGGAGAACAATTTATTTTTAATTATTTTATCAAGTACACACTTCTTCTGCAAACATAATTAGTTCCTTTGCAAGGGAAGCATCGGTGGCTATGAGAACTCCCAGTTCCTATAGGTCCCTTCCGCTCACCTCCCTTTATAGGCTCATTTAAAATATCCCAAGTGTTCCCTTAAATATGTCAACACAGGGAAGGTGGCATATTTTTCAGAAAACAAAGCTAAAGGTAAGACTTCTTAGAAAGTCTTTCTTAGAAAGACCTAGCTCTTGCCCCTCACCAAGAAACCTGTATTTTAATTAGGATTTTGAAGGGAAAGGGAGCAGAATCGAGCCCTGTCAGATAATCAGAATGGATTCTAGTGCTGCCCCCTGCCTGGGGTCCTCTTTCCCCTGACTCCTTCCATCTCTCCTCACCTGGGTCCTGCCTTTCGGCTTACAGCTCACTGGCTACTTCCTCCTTCCCATTTGAATCCAGCCCAGACACTCAGATGTCCAGCTGCCCCACCGAGAGCCAAACATGGGAATGATCATCCCCAGTGATCCCCTCCTCATGCCTGGCCCAGGATCGGTGTGAGGGATCCATTGGGAACTCAGCCAGACACAGCCCCATTCCCCTGGGGTCATCACCTTGTATCCTCCGGACCCTGTGCCTTCATACAGCACGCTAGATGTTCTAAGAAGCTGCCCTGCCCTATTTGGCCCGTCATGAATTTTTAGGCAACTAAACCCCAAAGTCGTCTTTTCTCTTTTCTGAGCTGAATAAAATGTGTGTTCATCCAAGTCAGTCAACATTTTACATGAAACCTCTTTTCTCTCCAGTGACGTACTTGTTCCATTTTACTCTCTAACGCTCGGTGGAGAACTTGACTTTAGTTCACCGATTTTAACTGTTCCATTCTATGTCAGCACCTGGTTTTCCTTTCAGCGTCTTGGGTTCCCAGTCCCTCTTGGCAACAGAACAAACCTGTCTTGGGAGTTGGCTACCTATGGCCCACAGGCCCAGTGCGGCCTGAGACCTGTTTTATGTATGTATGTACGTATTTGACACAGAGATCACAAATAGTGAGCGGCAGGCAGAGAAAGGGGGAAATAGGCTCCCCGCTGAGCAGAGAGCCTGATGCGGGCCTCGATCCCAGGACCCCGAGATCATGACAGCCACTCCCAGTTGCCTGCCTGTTACCCCAGGCTGCTGTCGCACAGGTGAGTCATTGCCATAGACACTGTATGTCTACAACGTTTACTCTCTGGCCCTTTGCAGAAAAAGTTTTCCAACCCTGCCCTGTTTTAATGGCTAATATTCTGTCTTAACCATGCACTGTGTTCCTGGGACCCTTGACCTATTGTATTGGTATCTGTTATGTACCTGATCAGCTAAAGCGTTAGCTGAGGCTCTCCAGAATGGTGTCTGCTCCGAGTTGTTGTGAAGTTCGAATCCTCTACTGCACTCATCCCAGAGAGGGAAAAGTCATCACCCTGGACGTCCTCCTGCTCTGTGCAGGATGAGGTGACGTGGAGGCGTGGAAGGCATGATAGGCTAGAAAGAACGAAAACAGCCTGGTAGAAAGTCAAAAGCCATAATGCGTTCTTACAATCGCACAGAAGTTCATTTGATCAGGGTTTCAGGGCACCCCCCCCCCCACCTCATGCATAAGGGGCTGTCATTCCTGGCCTGCAAGAAAGACAGGGGTGCTTAGAGCGGTTGGGTTGATCACGTGTAGAAGAGGGAGAACTCTGATTTAGGCCTGCCGGCAACCAACCCTAGACTCTTCCCACCATAGACACTAGCTCAAAGTCACAGCGATGGGGAACATCTAGTGATAATACTGTCCACCTCGCATGGCTGTTATGAGCACGGGATCTGCCACTTACAATGGAGATAAGTTTTAAACCGCTTTAAGTCATAAGTGCATGTGGGCATAACCGAGGGTTTTTTTCAGGCCGTCTGTGCACATAATGGAAATTAAATCGACGATTATCAAATTCTACAGACTTTCGCCGCCAAGCTACTTACACGGGATGTTGGCCATCTATAAAGTGTTCTTCGAGTGTTTCTGGGGATTCCGTAGCCTCCTGGGAATTCCTCTGAGTTCACCAACGGGTCCACTCCCACATGGTGTCTTCCTGCTCTGTTCCGATCTCTGGCTCCCACTGCGGCTGGGATGCTGGAGCGGTCCAGGTATCAAAGCTGGACGATGCTCACTGGTAAGCAAGGACAAACACCTCTGATTCTGTCCTCATGCCATGCTCTGGATTGCCGAAGGATCCAAAATTGCTTGTGCCTGCATGTCTCCAAAGACGGCGAAGACATGCCCTGCAGCTTTTGCCCAGTGTGTCATTACTCCACGGGGTCCAGATCCCAGCCAGTCTGGGCCCAGTCTGGGAGAGAGAGACATCATGCTGTGTTCCATTTCCCCTGCTCAACTCCTGGGAACCTGTTAGTACCTACTCATCCCAGGCCCCCTGTCTCCCCTGCAGCTGAGTCATGCAAATCGGACTTCTGGGGAGTCCTCCCACTCATCAGACAGGCCCAGGGAAGTCTGTGTTGTCTGCAGGCTCAGCTGGGACTTCTGTTGGCTATTAATTTTTACCCCGAATGCAGTAAAGTGCTGTGGCAATTGAGAAATCAGACAGAACTTCACAAAGGAGATGTTGTTTGAACTCGGCTTTCAAGTCAGGAAATATTTTGACAGGGGAGAAGTTGGGGTAAACAGTAGTCTGGAGGCGGAGGGAGCTCCATGGAAAGCAAAGTGTATAGAATAGCTTTGGTTTGATTCAAGTGTCAGATTTCTGGAGCAATGGGAGATAATAAATATGGAAAGGTTAGAGTGAAGAGGGACGAGAGAACAGATCTTGAACATGCACAAGAACTTGGACTTTATTTGGTGGGCAGTGGTGAGACATTGAAGGTTACTTAGGGAACGAGCATCTCTCCTTTAGGAGAATTTAAAGAGCAGCAGCACAGATGATGGGGAGGGGTGGAGTGAGGGCTGGGGCAGGACCGAGACAAAGCGGGGCAGCCAACCTCAGGAAATAACCTCCACTTTCCTAGCTTGTGTAACAGGGATAAAACCAATTTTGTGAGGTTTGAGGACGGAACCAGATTATCAGAAAGATTCAAGTATCACATCGAGCTCATAGAGGTAGCTAATGTATATTTGTTAAATACAACGATAACGTTATGAGATTCTTCTTCTGTTTAATAAATATTTGTTTACCTAATTTTCTTTGGTAAGTGTAGAGATAAGTGAACAGATATAACGTTCACTTAGCTGGCTTTCCCTTTATCTTTTTTGTTTTATTTCTTTTTAAGATTCTTATTTATTTATTTGACAGAGGGACAGAGAGCACAAGTAGGCAGAGCGGCAGGCAGAGGGAGAGGGAGAGGAGAAGCAGACTCTCCTCTGAGCAGGGAGCCCGATGTGGGGTTTAATCCCAGGATCCTGGGATTATGACCTGAGCCAAAGGCAGGCGCTTCGTGACTGGGCCACATAGGTGCCCCATCTTTTTTTTTTAAGGATTTTATTTATTTATTTGAGAAAGAGTGTGTGCGAGCAGGAGAGAGAGAGGGAAACAGAGAGCATAAGCAGGGAGAGGCGCAAAAGGAGAGGGAGAAGCAGACTTCTTGCTGAACAGGGAGCCCCATGCGGGCCTGGCTCACGGCTCCCTCCCAGGACCCTGAGATCATGAGCTGAGTGCAACACAGATGCTTGACTGACTGAGACACCCAGGCATCCTTGCCTTATCTTTTTTTTTTTTTAAGATTTTATTTTTAAGTAATCTCTACACCCAATGTGGGGCTCGAACTCACAACCCCAAGATCAAGAGTCACGTGCTCCACTGACTGACCCAGCCAGGTGCCATTACCTTATCTTTTTGATTATTTTAAGTTTACTTGTCAGATATTTGGAGTTTCTACCATGTCATCTTTCAATTCAAGGCTCCTTCTGAATCAGCTCTGATTTTCAAAGAGATATTTTGACTAGAAGCATAATTATCACACTACACCATTTGCTGAGATAGAAGACCACTTTGGATGGGAGGTAGGAATAAGTTCATATGTCATAAATAACCAGTAAATGAAAACCCAAATTCATTATGCCTTTAAGATCACAGTGGTACAGGATGTTGAAAGTGTGTGCTTCAATTTTATATGGAGAGATAAGCCATTTTCGTGGATTGAAGGTCTCAATACTGTTAAGAGGTCCATTTTCTCCAAATTGTTCTATAGAGTTGATGCAGTGGTTTATCAGTGGAGGAGGGAGGGCATGGACAGTTGTGGCTCTCCAAAGCACATTGGGCAACGTAAGGATACATGGTTTTGTGTGGGGAAGGGGATTGCTACTAGCACCTAGTGGGTAGAAGCCAGGGATGCTGCTGACCTTCTCCAGTGGACAGGCACCTTTCCCCACAGCAAAGAATTGCCTGGCCCAAAATTTCAACAGTGTTGAGGATAAGAAACCCTAATTCAATGGAATCCTAATGAAAATCCCAGGTAATTTTAGAAATTGGCTAGCTTATTCTAATAATAAATAGAAATATAAATAATCCAGGACAGACAGTATTTAAAAAGAAAAAGTTGGAGGAATTACTCTCTCAAGTTCCAGGATCTTCTATGAAACTATAATAATTTAAAAAGTCTGGTAGGGGGCGCCAGGCTGGCTCAGTCAGTGGATCATGTGACTCTTGATCTCAGGGTGGTGAGTTTGAGCCCCATGTTGGGCACGGAGATTACTTTAAAAATAAATCAATAAAGTGTGGTAGTATTTAAAAAAAACAACCCAGTGTGTTATAGGTACAAGTATAAACAAGGAAAGCAATGGAAGATAATAGAGTCCAGAAATACACTAACATACTGAACTTCCATTATATGCCTTTGCAGTGGGCAAATCCTTCTTTTTCTAATAAATGGTGCTCATACAATTGGATAACTGTATGAAAAAAATGAACCTTGACATCGGCCTCACATTTTTTACTACAAAAGAAACAAATTAATTGAATACCATTATAATAAAATATTTCTGTTCCTCAGAGACATCATTAGTAAAGTGATCACACAAGCCATGGATGGGGGAAGATAGTCACGAAACATACGTAACAAAGACTTGTATTCAGAATATATACAGAAGTTCTATACATCCATTTTTTTTAAAGGAGGAGAGCCTGAAACAATTTAAAAATAGACAAAAGACTTGAAAAGGGATTTCATAAAAAAGAATTAGCGGAAGAGTCAGTAATCATATATATCAGTTCAGGCTTCAGGAAGCATATGCCAAGATGGGGTTAGACATGCAATGGGTCTACTGAGGGAAATGCCATGAAGGAAAATGGGGGGGGGGCAGGAGAAGGTGGAGAGAACCCTGGACTGGGGCAGGTTGGACATCTACAAAAGGAAACAGGGAAGGAAGGATTATGTAGGAAGAACTTTAGACTCAGTGTAATTTTGAGATAATCTGCGCCAGCTGATGGGAGTCTCTTGAACAAAGCTTGGCTGTTGGAGGAGTACTCCACTGGGCAGAAATAGCCTAGCTCTAATATCCCTGCCATGCTTAGTCTTTGACTGGAAGCAGCCCTGGGAAAATGTAGTGTCAGCATGAGCATGGTGATGGGTATGAGGATCTAGCTACTGGAAGCTGTCACTCAGCTATGTTTCCTGCAGAAGGTTCTCTTGAAGGGAGATTTGAGTAGTGCAGGTTCATGGGCACAGCATCCGAAAAGATGGTCAACATCATCATTCATCAGCCGCCTGCAAATTAAGACACCAATGCGATACCTCTCTCATAAGGATAATTAAAATGTAAAAGACAATATCAGATATCAAACACAGGTAAAAACTTAGAGTTACCAGAACTTAATATGTTGCTGGTGACAGTGTAAATCTGTTCAACTGTTTTGTAAAATAGGTAAGTAGTTTTTTATAAAGTTACACATATACCTGCCCTATGACCTAGAAAGTCTGCTCCTTGCATTTACCCAAGAGAAATGAATACCTACATCTACCAAAATATGCATATGAAAATACCCATAACTTCGGCCATCATTGCTAAAACCTGGAAATAACCTCATCGTCCATCAATAGGTGAATGGGTACAGTATTTATACTGTGGAATAATACACAGTTATAAAAATGAACAAACTACTGACATACATAACACCATGGATGAATAGCAAAGCAATTTCTTTAGTAAAAGAAGCCAAACACAAAAGTGTATGTACTTTATGATTCCATTTATTTGAAGTCCAAGAACCAGCAAAAGGAATCTATGGGGACACAAGAGTAAATAATCAGTTTCCCTGGCAAGAGGAATATTGGCTGGGAAGTAGCATGAAGAACCTTCTGGGGCAACTGAAGTGTTTTTTTATCTTTATCAAGGTAGTGGTTTCACGGGTGTATACCCATGAAAAAATTTACTAAGCTATTTTCTTAAGATTGAAGAATATCTGTAAATAATATACAACTCATATAAATAGAATAACACATAACTTAAATAACTTATTGTGCGCAACTAACTAAAACCTACATTTTTAAAATAACATCTCTCTTTCAAAAAGTATTTGAGAAACACCTGGGTAGCTCGGTCGGTGAAGTATGTGCCTTCGGCTAAGGTCATGATCCCAGGGTCCTGGATTGAGTTCTGAGTGGGGCTCCTTGCTCAGCAGGGAGCTTGTTTCTCTCTTTGCCTGGGCTCCCCCTGCTCTTTCTTTCCCTCTCTCCCTCTACCTCTGACAAATAAATAAAATCTTTAAAAGAAAATGTATTTGAGAATCAACTAGATGACCAACACAGTGAGGGATTTTAATATAGAGGGCTATAGGATGGATCTGTTCCACAAACATTTTCTGATATTCTGCATGTGCCAAGACTTAGGCTAGGAGCTAGGAAAGCAGAAACAATGGACATCATCCACTCCCTCTAAGAGGAAAAGAGAAAGGAGTTAATGTTCTCTATACTAAGCAACAATCATGACTTACAAGGACTGGATCTTTATGATGAACTCGTGAAGCTGAGCTTAAACCATAAACCAGGAAAAAGCAGTTAAGTATCATGCCTCTAAGTATGAGTGGCAGAGCTGCTATTTAAACTTGGGTGCATTGACCCCAAAAGCAACAGACTCTCTATCACAGTATGCTTCCTCTAGTTGTAAAGACTCTACCATCTCATTTTGAGCAAAGATCTATACATGCAAGGTAGAACAGGAGGACCACTGGGATAGAAAAATGATGACAGGTGCTTACTTTGTCACATGCTAAGTGCCAATTTGCTCTAAGAAGGGGAAATGAATTTGGATTAGAAAACAGGGGATCCCTTGGCACTCTTCGCCCTGGTTCCCACAGATGTCCATTCAACCCAATGAATGTTTTTGTTGTGGGCTCCCTTGACTAAAGGCAAATGCTACAAGTTTTGAGTCTGTCTTTAGGGAATCTTTGTATTGTTTATTGTTCTGATAGCAGGTATTTATACCGCCCTGCTGGCAGCGGAAAATTCTTTGAGGATCTTCTGTTCCCAAAACCCAAGAGAAGACCAGCCCAATAAGAAGACCCTGATGTCAGAATGGCTTTTATTGCCCTATGTGGGCCAAATACTTTCTAGTCCTAGAACTGACAGTGGAGACGCTGCACAAAAACCATCACTGTTAAGGCAAAGCTGGAGCAGAGGTACAGGAGTCTGGAGTGGCTAGACTGAGCTTCGATACTAAAGAAGAGTTACTGGTCTGTCCAATTTCAGGTCCTAACACACACATACCAAATTCTGAAGTCTATGTTTCAGGTCCAAATACCTCGCCTGAAACTTTCATTGATTGAGGGAAGGTATTCAGGGTAGTGTTAACTATGGGTCATTCAGACACAGTAAACCAAGAGAATTCCCATCTGGCAACAGCAGGCTAAATGGGGACTGTGATATTTAGTAATTCATTCACATAAAAGAAATCATCAGCACATGGGTCCTTGTGGGAAGTGAGAGGCATCGAGATAAAATTGAAGCCACTAATCCTTCTTAGGGCACTTTGACTCTTTGCTCCTTTTAGATAGTATGCCCAATGAATACATCCAGTTTCTTAATAGTCAGGAAGGTGAACTCCAGATTTAGACTGCCTGTGTGCAAATCCTACATCCATCATTGGCTGTGTCGTCTTTGCCAGTTAATCTCCCTTTGCCCCACTTCCCTCATCCATACGAGGAGGTGAAGCCCATTACTTCATGGAGTCTGTTGCAAGGGTTAAATGAGATATGCATGTACAGGAGGTAGAATTCATGAATGTTATGTATCATTCTTATCATCATCGACTAGCTAGACATTCTAATCCTTTCTACCCCCAAGAAGTAAAGCAGATACCGGCCTCTGACATTCTAATTCTTAACATGAAAATGGACAGAACAGGATATGGACAGGAAGTGCAAGCATGGGCGTAGCTACAAAATGGGATCAGTGTTTGGGTCCATAGCCCAAGAGCCTAATTTAGAGAAGGATGAGTATGAAGTTGCAGGAAAGAGTCAGCATATCAAGGCAATGTGGACAGAGGAACATTTGGACTAAACTGCCCGAGTGCTTTATAGTTAAGTGAAGAGCCAGAGTAGTTTAATCCAGGAGTTCCAAGTGAAGATATATAAATATATGGGAATTAATGGGGAATGGAGTCACCAGAGACTCCTATCCTGAGGTACTTTATACCTGTATTAATTAGCTAATTCAATTTGCATATATATTTGAGTGCAAATGGCACATTTGGAAAACAAATGTTATGGTAGGTAGCAAATAATTAGCTTGGGAATTTGTTTTCGTCAGCACAGACTGCCATAAGAAAAGACCGTAGACTGGGCGGCTTAAACAACAGAACTTGTTTCTCACCGTTCTGGAGACTGAAAGTCCCAGATCAAGATGCCAGCCAGCTGGCGAGGGCTCTCTTCCCAGCTTACAGACTGCCAACTTCTTGCTCTGTCCTTATATGACAGAGAAAGAGAGACAGAAACACACCCACACACAGAGGAAAAGAGTCTCTCTGATCTCTCTTATAAGGGCACTAATCCCATCATGAGGGCCTCATCCTCAGGACATGCCTTAACCTAATTATCTCCCAATGGCTCCATCTCCAAATACCATCACACCGGGAAGTAGAGCTTCATCCTGTGAATTTGGGTAGACAGTTCAGTCCATAGAAGAACTGATAGCCAAATTCCTGAGTTGAACTGTGGTTTGCTCTGTATCCATGGCCTTCCTGCCCGCTGGCGTGGTTCAGAGGGAGTGAGTGACTTGGTATTTTGTATTGTACACACACACTCAGGTAGGGTATACAGTTTAACAACAAAGCCGCTCCGGTGGGCAGAATTTCCCCCACCTTCCAGTGAGCCATGCCGCAGCTGTCCTGTCATATTTAGGCGAGTAGGAAAGGGGCAGGAATGGCGTCATCCAGAGAAAAAGCAGGAGGGTAGAAAGGGATTGCTTAAACATGCATGCGGAGCTCCAGGCTCGCATAAACAGAATGCTGTTTTTGTCTCCCCTGGACTGAAGAAGTGTTGAGGGTTGGCAGGAGGGGTAGTGGGAAAAGGGGAGAAAAGGAGGAATGGGAGAGAAGAATCAGGCAATTAGCATAGAGTGGGAAGGCAGAAATAAAAGCCAACAAACCACTGAAAGCCCAATTTCCCAGCCCCTGGCCCCACCAAAGCTCTTTTCTGGGGCTCAGGTGGGTGGGTCACATCCCCAGCACCCGGCACCGGCAGGGTCTGAAGGCGCCTGGTAACTGGGAGAAGGAAGAAGGCTGCCCGCTTACAGGAAGAATCTTCCAGATGCCAGGAGGGCAGCAAGTCCCTGGGCACGGAGGCCAGGCCTCGCTGCCTCCCGGCTCCGGTGGAGGACGAGAAGCTCTGTCTGCTGCGTGCAGGACTTCTGCTTAGAGGAAGGTGGAAGTCGATCCAGGGGAGGGAGGGTGGGAAAGCTCTAAAGGAGAAGTGAAGAGCGATGAAGAGCTCCATCTTTTGAAAGGGACGCCCTGGGCTACCCAGGAAGGCCGCCTCAGATCTTCATCAAAAGAATTATTAACTCTCCTTCTTCTCATTGTGGGACCCGGGCAAATCCCTCCCCTAGAACCGGCTGGCCCTCATCCACGTGCAGGAAAGCAGGCGAGAGAACCAGGCGGGAGGTGGCGGATTAGATAAGAAGTGAGAAGTGACGGACGTTGCCAGGCGAGCCGACAGGCCCGGAGACGGGCTTACTCAAAAAACCACTATCCCGGCGCCAAGCGAAGGCCCGCGTCCCGAAGAACCACAAACCCCGGCAGCTTCCAGGCCACTTCCGGTGCCGCCCACCAAGAAAAAAGTCGCCCACATCAACCTCACTTCCTCTTCCGCTCCACTCTGCAGGCGGGTAAGTCAAGGGACAGCCACGGAGCATGCGCGAGCTGCTGCAAGGCACGCAAACTGGAAGGAACAGCACGGCGCTCCGTGCGGGTCGGAGGCCACCCCGAGTCTCGGCGCCTCAGGCACCGTGTTTACCCGGAGGAGAGCTCTCCCGGTCCTGCTGAGGGCTCTGCCTGGTTCAGCATTTCTCCTGGCAACTCAGATGGCGTCCAAAGAAGTAGGCTTGTCAACTGTTCATTTGACTCGGAGTCAGGAGATAGCACTAATAGGTCAGCTGACAAGAGCAGGAGTCAAAGAGATCTAGACAGGTTGGAATGATGGAGCCACACCAACAGGGTGAAAGGGAGAACCCAGAGTTAAGTTCAGGCAATTAGATGCACCAGGTAAAGGAGATGGGAGTTCATGCGTGAAAAATGAAAGCAGTGGTTCTGGTTGGTTGCACACGTGATATGAATTACTAGCATGACATATTAGAAAGGAGAGAAATTTTTTGCTGCTTTATATTGCATGGGTATCGTGGTCATGTCCAAAATAAAGAAGATAACTATCCCACAGGATTCTTCATATTGAATTCTATTTGCATGTGGGGAGAAGAGAGACATATTCATTTATTTGAAAGTGACATTGAAAAGAATTAAGTGTATGATGCATGACTCCAGATTACAAGTGGAAGCTTCAGATGGAAAGACAGAGTCCTCCTCCATATACATTAGAATTAACTGCCATTTTGAGATATTCTAATGAAGACTTTGCTGTGACCCGAAGTTCCTATGCTGAATCCATTAGGGATGATGTGGGAGAAGATTGGGTGGGCACACTAGGTGCCTGTAGGTCCCTTCTGCTCTATGGTCTAGTTTATTTCACTTACCAGATATGTACTGAATTCCTACATACTGTGGTGAACAAAATGGAACTAGTCCCTGCTCTCTTGGCACCTATGTATATAACCCATGAGGAAGAGACAGACCATCAACGAGGAAACAGCAACAAGCTCGGTAAATGTTATGCAGAAAGCAAATTGCTGAGCCAGAGAAGAGCAAGGAAGGATCTTCTTAGAGTAAGTAGTCATGGAAACTCTCACTTAGGTGATACCTCAACTGAGACCTGAAGACCTAGGGGCTAGGCTTTGAAAGAACCAGGAAAACATTCCAGGCAGAAAGTACAACACGAACAACAGGCTTCACGTAACACAAACCCGGGCACAGTGAGGCAAGGAGAGCTGGTCAGGATGGTTGGAACACAGGGGGCATGGAGGAGAATGGCAGAAGGTGAGAGAGAGAGAAGCAGACAGGACCAAGGTCACATTCCACCCCTGTCCCCCTTGCCGTGAGCCAGGATGAGGATTTAAACTTTTTTCTAAGTTCAGTGGAGAGCCACTGAAGCATTTTACACAAAGAGTAATGGAATCCAATTCATATTTTTGAAAACTTGATGAGTTTTCTAAGAACATTCTGGTACAGAAGAATAGCAGCAAAAAACAGAGGCTATTCTGCCCCAACCCCTAGGTTAGCTCGCAAGGCAATGGAGGGGGAGCTAGCCAGAACTCTGCCGGAGTTTGCTCAGGCCCAAAGATCCCAACACCTGGGGAGGCTCAAAACTTCTTGGCAAGTCTTCAGAGTGGATTCTTCATTCTCCACTTGAGAACCTGGAATCTACCTTAAGTGCCCTTTGTTATTCTTGAAGAAACACAGGGTGACACCAGGGCACAGTCACCGAGGTCCTGAGACTAGGGTGTCTGTAATTTGTGAGATGTCAAGGGTCTTAGGGAATGAGTGAGAGGTGTCCTTGCTTTCTAATGATATTTGGGATCTGGGTTGAGGATAAGGTGGGAATTAAACAACCTAACTAGTATAGAGTTAAAGGAATCAAGGAAAAGATAATCTTGTTATAAGGTTTGAAGCGAGATACCAAAAAGTGGACGGGAGGAAAAAAAGAAAATAAAAGGATTATAGGAAAGTCGAGACTAATCAGCAGGACTGAGAAGTGAAGTTTTTAAGAGATGCTGTGGTAGACCTGTGGGTCCTCCAACTGCTTTTCTGCCGATGGGCTAACAGCATGACACACTGCATAGAAAATTGGGAAAAAAGAAAAGAGCCACCAAATAAAATAAGCATGATTATTGCTTGGGTCATTCCTTCCTTATTTTTTTCCTATGCATCTGCTTTTAATGTAAAGACGTTTGGAATTTTTTTTTCAGTCCTAAGAAAACACATGTGAGTTGCACGAAATAAAAATGCTCCTGTCTCCCAGCCCAACCTCTCAGAGCCATAGGAATGGAACCATACAATATATAGTCTTAAAAGTTAATAGTTTGCTGTGGGGCGCCTGGCTGGCTCAGTCGGTTAAGCATCTGACTCTTGGTTTTGGCTCAGGTCATGATTTTAGGGTCCTGAGATCCAGCACCCCCATACCCACCCCTAATCCCATCCCCCTTCAAGCCCTTGTGTGGAGCCCCTCATGGGGTCCTGTGCTGGCCTTGGATCCTCAAGATTCTCTCGCTCCCTCTCCCTCTGCCCCTCACCCACCCCACGCTCAGGGGTTCTTTCTCTAAAAAAAAAGTTTAATAGTTTGTTGTAGTTAAGCATTTTTCACACGACTATGATCATAATGTATGTAATTGTGTTACTTAACATTATACAAACTATAACTTTCTTTGATCTCCTTGGATTAATTACGATTGATGTCATTTTTACTTAGGTTTTAGTTTAAGTTCCCTTACAAACCTTTAAAGGAAAAAGCCTTTCAAAACCACCGAAAAAGAGAAAGATGATGACTTAATAAGCACATGAAAAGAAGCTCGATGGTCAAAAGTCTTTAGGAAATGCAAATTAAAACCCAGAAGAGATACCACTTCCTCATAAAAAAAAGGCAGACAATAGCAAGTGTTGGTGAGGAGGTGCAGAGGCGGAAGCTTTATACCCTACTCGGGAGAAAATAAAGGGGTTCAGCTACTTTGGAAAACTGTCGGGCAATTTCTTAAAAAGGGAAACCTAGATTTACCACACGACCAGAAATTCCACCCATGCCCCTGAGAGGACTGAAAACAAACGTCCACGTAAACACTTGTTAATGCTCATAACAACGTTATTCCTAATGACCCCAAAGGGAAAACAACCCAAATGTTTATCCGCTGATGAATGAATACCATGCAATACCCTTCTGTAATAAAAAGAATAAACTATGGGGGCGCCTGGGTGGCTCAGTTGGTTAAACGACTGCCTTCAGGCTCAGGTCATGATCCCAGAGACCCGGGATCGAGTCCCACATCGGGCTCCCTGCTCGGCAGGAAGCCTGCTTCTCCCTCTCTCACTCCCCCTGCTTGTGTTCCCTCTCTGGCTGTGTTTCTCTTTGTCAGATAAATAAAAAATCTTAACCAAAAAAAAAAAAAAAAAAGAATAAACTATGGATATGTGCCACAACATGGAGGAAACGCAAAAGCCTCGTGCTTCGTGAAAGAAGATGGAGGAAGTAGGTTGCATGCTGTGTGTTCCAATCACATGAAATGCCCAGCAAAGGCAGATTTATGAAGACAGACAGCAGATCAGTGGTCGCTGGGTACTGGGGGTGTTAGTGAGGTCACTATGCACGGGTTTGTGCGAAGTGTTGGGGGTGAAAGAAATGTTCTAAAACTGGGTTACGGTGATGGCTGCACAACTTTCTAAGTTTACAGGAAAAGAATTGTACACCTATCACACGCACACACGCACGCACGCACGCACACACACGCACGCACACACGAAGTAGGTGAAGGAGAGGGCCCTTTGAACCATTTTGGGGACACTATTTTAAGATGAGTGCAATTTGGAGCCTGATAAGAAATAGGGCACAACAAAAGAATTTGTAAAGTCTCCTGGATTTTCAAATGAGAACCAGATTTATCCTTAACAGACTATCATCCCGACGGTGCCTGTGTCAAAGGATGAATTTAAAACGGTCATACCTTTGAAAGGCACAGTATGAAAGGAAATTGAGTTACCCTTACACAACCTTAAACAAAAAGAATGTAACAGCCCAAGAGGAGGGCTTTTCATGTTCCTCTGCCGCCACCTCCTGATCATTTATAAAAAGGTGCCGCTTGGCTTGCTTTTTATTTTTAATTTTATTTTTTTAACCTTGGATTTGTTGAGCTCTGTCTGTGTACTGCAAATATCTCAATGCTTGACTGTGTGTAAGTCGAATATCTGAAGGGATCGCTGAATAATTTATGCTTCAAAAAAATACTGTAGGGACAAGAACTGGATGGGGAATCTCAAAAAATAGCTTCCAGCCCCTGATCTGCCTGGTGGCAGCTTGTGACTTTGAGCCCAAACATGATTAATCAGTGGTCCCTAGCTGGTCCCAGAGTTCGAGCAGGGCTCTCTGTAAGTTAGCGGTTAGGAGCATGGTGTCGGGGTAAGTTCCTAACTACTCTGAACCTTGGTCTTCTACTCTTTAAAATGGGGATAAAAGAATACCCACTGCCAAGGTCGGTGTGAGAACCAAGTGTGAAAAAATGCACATAAAAACACTTATCTCAGAATACACTCCAGAAAATAGTGCGCTATGACCCATCAGTAATCGTGTGCCTCCTGGACAAATATCCTTTATCTGACATTTCGAGGTACTGCTCCCACCCCTCACCCCCCCAAAATTAAGCAAAATCCCTCAAAGACAGAAGTTCAAAAAACAAAATATATTTCTTTTTTTTTTTTTTTTAAGATTTTATTTATTTGACAGAGAGAAACACAGCCGGAGAGGGAACACAAGCAGGGGGAGTGAGAGAGGGAGAAGCAGGCTTCCTGCATAGCAGGGAGCCCCATGTGGGACTCGATCCCCAGTCTCCGGAATCGTGACCTGAGCCGAAGGCAGTTGCTTAACCAACTGAGCCACCCAGGTGTTCCAACAAAATATGTTTCTTAGAATTACCAGTCGATCGGAAAAACACATTTGAACAATTTTATTATTAAAATACTGAGTAAAGCCAAAGGCTGCACAGAGCTGGAATTTTACAAGTAACTTGGGATCGCTGATATTTTCTTTTAAAGATTTTATTTATTTGACAGAGAGACAGCGAGCGAGAGGGAATACAAGCAGGGGGAGTGGGAGAGGGAGAAGCTGAGCAAGGAGCCCCATGCAGGACCCAATCCCAGGACCCTGGGACCATGACCTGAGCTGAAGGCAGCCACTTAACGACTAAGCCACTCAGGTGCCCCTCATTGATTATTTTTAAACAATGCAGAGCGTGACAAGGACGTCAAGGGGTGACTTGTAGCTGATCCTCTCACTTGCGGTACCTTACAGTCGCCTGTCATGTTTAATATATGCCAGCCAGCACAATGCTGACCAGAGGGAAACAATTCTTTCATTTTCCCAAGAATTCAAAGAAGTGTTTGCATTATTTGAGATTTTATTCCGTTGGTCAGAGGCTGTATATGGAGCCACACTATCTGAAACTAACGAATGTCTACTATTTTACTCCTTCACCCATTCTATTTCCTTAGGATGTCAAAATATCGAGATGTTCTTAGCTTTTATTTTCCAGGCAGATGTCCTGGCATGACTCATACATTAAGTTTTTTTGTTTGTTTCTCTGAGCTTTATTGAGGGATAATTTAGATATCCTAGAATTCGCTAACATATACAGTTGTCCAAGTCTTGGTAACTGTATACAGTTATGCAGCCCTTACCACAATTCAGTTTTAGAACAATTCCATCATATGCTTTGCATTTGACCAGCCCCATAGGGAAAGAATTTACTGGATCATTAACCTGTGGATTTAAACCATCTAGCTCTAGAACCTAGCCTAGGCATTCCTTTTGAATCTCCCTCTCTCACTCCCCTTGCTTGTGTTCCCTCTCTGGCTGTGTTTCTCTCTGTCAAATAAATAAATAAAATCTTAAAAAAAAAAAAAAAGCTTTAAAAGGAAACAAAGTACTCCAACGTTACTCCAGATAAACTCAATGAAACATATTCTCTCCAGGGGTCTGCAGGCTAATTAGAATATGAATTAAACATATAAGAATAAAAGTTAATACACATACACTAATGTATATTTTGAAAAGCGTATAATTCATTACAGTTTATGCCAATATTATGGCCACATTTCACCCAAGGACTTATTTGTTTTCTCACTCTTATAGATATGGTTAGGTGGGATAAACTGCCCGGAGCCTGAACACTTTGATCAGGCATATCCCAAATTTGTGGAAGAAATATTCCCACTTTCTGTAATTTGGCTGTGCACACTTCCATGGGGTTGAATCTGAAACACTGCTCTAGATCTTGCAGAACAAGAGCTTCTTCTTTAATGGGATATTTAAGAGGCTCTGGTTTTGTCTTCTTTGTTTCAAAAAGCTTATTTAATCAGGAAATAAATTGCCACGTTCCTCATCCTGCGGCTCCAGTACCCATGGTGTACTTCTCCCAATACAACACCGAGTAGATACATACACAAAAATCTCTCAGTGCGAGAATTATAATCTGGGTATAATGAAGATGCCTCTATTTATTTATTTGCCTTTTGTTCCTGCATTAACTCTAAGTTTATCTGTAGGTGTTTCAGAGAAGTAGTTATGTATAAAATACCTCCACTTTGGTTATCTAGCCTTACAGAGTTTACTAACTCCACTCACCTTGACCTTTAAATGCTATTTTACTTTGTTAACTTATATGTTTGATGTGTGTTAACTCAGCCTCCTTCATATCCCGAGTTCCTTGTGGTTAGACTGTTTCAAACTTTGTGTGTGAATAATGAATCATGTATTTTTTGAACACCTTGTTCACACTGGGCACATAAAAAGCTATTTAATAAGTACTTAATTAATAATGATACCTCAGGTTTGTCTCCCTTCCTGCAAAGCCCCTGCTTCCCATCCCCCGCCTCCACTTGCATTTATCAAATAACCCAGATTTCCTAGACATTACAGATTTTCTGTCCTACTGTCCCATAAGAACAGTTGCATGTGCCACACCATATGTCTGGGCATATGGCCCTCAATAGCTGTAATATGAATCCATCTCTATTGCAATAAGTCTCTGATTTCTATTCCTCCCTTTTTACCAACTAACAGCTCTGATTACCATGTCAAATGCAGTTCCCTTTATTTAACTTCAGCTCGATTTTTAACATTACAAAAGCATACTAAGAAGACAAGTTTGACAATTCAAAATATGCAGAGTACTTTTCATCAAAGGTTATCTAGGTCTTCCCTGCTGTTTCCACTCTGTACAACTCTGGGCTCCTGCACTAAGAGGGCCTAGAGAACATTCAGTACACGCAGGAAGCAGCTGCGCCGTCCCCTAGGCACCTGTCCGTCATCCGGCCACTCACTAATTCTGTGACCTTGGTTGAGTTACTCAAATTTCTATGAACCTCGGGATCTTCTTTATAATGTTGCCCACCTCACCGGGCTGTCGAGTAGAGAGACGTGGATGTGTGAGCACTCTGTGGTCTAAAGCGCAAGGCAAACTTAAAGGATTGCTGCAGGGGGTTGGGGGTGCTTCCCTGCAGAAGTCTTCGTGTCCGCTCTCCCCCAGACTTTCCGGTTCACCGCGCAGCTTTAAGGGACGCTCCCAGGAGCCCGCACACCACCGCAGCCCAGCCCTGCAAGTTCACAGGCTCCTCTCGCGGCAGCTTCTCCGGGCCTCTCCACCCACAGGGGCCGGGACCCGGGGCTCGCGAAGCTCCGGGCGCCGTCTGCCACCGGGAGAAGGGAGCCTTCTTTGCAGAGGTCCCCTCTGCAGTTGTAGCGCGCGCTCCCACTACGGCCGCCTCCGAGTCTCAATTCTAAACTGGAGTCGGCCCCGGCGTGTCTAAGCCTCGCTCCCTCCTCTCCGTGCACCAGCCAAGCGAAGCCCCTAACCCAGAAAGCCCCTCGCCGGGAACGCCCAGCCACCCTCCAAAATACAACACCCTCGCCCGCCCGGCCCCTCCCCTCTTGGCCCCGCCCCGCCCTGCCCGGCCCCGCCCCGCTCCGCCCGGCCCCGCCAGCTTCAGCCACGCCCCATTATTTAAACTCAGGGCGCCCGCGAAGGTGGCGGGTTAAGGTAAGGCCCCGCGCAGTGAATTATGGGGGTTGAGGCTGCAGAAGGTGAATGCTGATTGGCTTCTGAGCGAGGAGGGCGGAGTAAAAGGCGGAAGCAGGCCTTGGGGGCGGGCTCCGTGGAACTGGAGACTACAGCGCTCATGGAAGCGGTTAGGTGCACGGAGCACGGTAAGGTGTCCAGGTCTTTTAGGGGCTTCCGGGGTCTGTCACTGTAGCTTGGCGTAATCGTTGTCAACCTTCTCTCGTCAGGGATCGTCTGCTTTCTCAAGACCGGCGTCCGCGATGGCCCGAATAAAGGAAAGAGCTTCTACGTGTGCCCGGCTAACACCTGCAGCTTCGTGCTGGCAGCCGAGTAAGTCTCGAGCTGGGCATGACCGCCTTCCACCGCCAGCTCCCCTCCTCCTAGCGCCACTGCCACGAGGAGAGGTGGAGACCCTGGTCTCTTCAGCCAGGGCCTTTAAATAGTTGGTGATCGCAGGGTAGCGTGGCGTGTTCAGGGGCGTTCCTGCTTGTTGCTGGCCCTGAGCAGCTTATTTACCCTCTCTGGGCCTCCATTAAGCCCACATGTAAAAAGGACGGTGAGATACATCTGGAACCTTCTGGTGCTTTCCAGCTCTGGGTCTTTTCTTGCTTGGCAGGCCTTCTAGGACATTGCATTTCCCTGCTAAGTGAGGAACATGCGGACGTAGTAGAAAAGAAGTGGTCCCTGTTTTGCACTAGTTTCAGGCCAAACTTGTTTTTAAATGAGGTTAGATCAACTCCTTTTTTAAAAGAGGATTATCTGGGGGTGCCTGAGTAGCTCAGCTGATTAAGCATCTGACTCTTGATTTCCTCTGGGGTCATAATTTTAGGGTCCTGAGATCAAGTCCCGCTTGGAAACAGGTTTGATAGAGAAACAAAATTCTCTCCATCTGATGTAAGGCACAAAGTGGATATCAGTACTACAGACTAAATTATTATTATTATTTTTAAATATTTTATTTATTTGACAGAGAGAAACACAGCTAGAGAGGGAACACAAGCAGGGGGAGTGAGAGAGGGAGAAGCTGGCTTCCTGTGGAGTAGGGAACCGATGTGGGGCTTGATCCTGGGACTCCGGAATCATGACCTGAGCCCAGGGAAGATGCTGAATGATTGAGCTACCCAGGTGCCCCCCCAAATAAATTATTTTTAAACATGTATATATTAATATATATTATATTATATATATTATGTTTCCCTTACATGATTTAGATGATTTGTGTCTTTGTTTGCCCTGAAACTAAGCGAAGGAATTTGTATCTGTTTTCAGATTTGGCAAGTAAATTTTTAGAGAAAATACTGTCTTAGTCCTCTAATGAGTTGTTCTTTTATTGGAAAGAAATTTTTACAGCAACCCAGTCTAGTTAAATATGAAATTATTTAAAAAAAAAAAAGCAGCAGTGTCAAATCTTAAGATAGAAGGGATAAGCCGGTTAACCTACCAACAACATATCATTAAGTCGGGATTTACTATTTGTTTCTAATTTCTGTACCAAGTTTCTTAGTTTCTGTACCTTTCTTAAGATTCATGAAACATGGAAGCATGTTCAGACTTGTAGGAACTAAGCACTAATGGTAGCATAAGAGTCAGCTTTATATTAAAAGAAACATCCCTTTGGGGCACCTGGCTGGCTCAGTTGGTGGTGGATGTGATCTCAGAGTTGTGAGTTCCAGCCCCATGTTGGGTATAAAGGTTACTTGAAAAAAAATCATTTAAAAAAAAAAGAGAGAGAGAAACACACCCTTCTATAGAATACCATTCATGCAAATGAATTGCTATCAAACTAGTATATTATAATATTTGACTTGACAGCACTTGAGAAACTTGACCGGTTTGGATTATGTCTGATAACGAGGATATAAGCAAAACAAAGAAAGAAACAAGTGCCTCATGTCATACGAGAGTCCTTTAGGTCTTCACTCAAAACTAGCCTCAAATGTTATATATACATTCTCTCATAATAAACTGGAAAAGAAGAGTTAAAGAAAAGTTATGCCAGGCATGAAGCAGGTTAGGAGAGCCTGCTCCTAAACAGATCGTTAGAGGAAAAGGGATGATGGAAGAATTGGAGAAAATTCACAGCCAGTCTTAGGTACTTCAGCTGTGCTGGGGGGCAGGGGCGGTCTCACAACATGGCGGGCACAGAACACAGCATAGTTTTGAGCTTTTGAGTCGTCAGGAGAAAGTCGTAGTTATTGTCATCCTGTCCTTGGGGGAGTGGGGAAAAAAAATGAAAGCTGCGGAGCCTTTCTTCAGAGGAATGTGCATAGACATATAAACATAAGGGATTTACAAACCCAATGGAGGTCATTCATGCATTCTTATGTTTAAAACCCGTAGTTCAGGGGCACCTAGGCAGTTCAGTCAGTTAGACGTTGGCTGTTGATTTTGGCTCGAGTCATGCTCTTAGGGTCATGTGAACAAGTCCTGGGTCGGGCTCCACACTGGACGTGGAGCCTGCTTGAGATAGTCTCTCTCTCTCTCTCTCTCTCTCTGCCCTTCCCCCTTCTGCGTGTGTGTGCATGCACACACTCTCTCAAAAATAAACAAAACAAAACAAACAGTTTGGATTTAATTTTAGAACAATAATTTCTATTGTCTCCTAAAACAAAATTTCCTTTTTTTTTTTCTTTCTTCTCTCTAGTATTCCTGTTTCTCATTGTTTATTGCATGAGGACTGTGTGGTAGGGCTTCAGGGTTTGCTTGCACCACCAGGCAAGGAAGAATACAGGTAAGTGTTCAAAAGGAACGTCTTCATGCGTTTGCTTCCTTCTTTCCCTGGAAGAGTGACTATCAGGTGTGTTTTCCTAGAATTGACTATTTTGTACAAATGATATTTAACGAAGAGGATTTCTGTATGTATTGAATGCCTCCTGACTTGTCACTGCTGAGCAACTGGTTAACCTGAGAATGTGGTTAATTTCAGGACCAACTCCTCTACCTTCCTCCCCCTCTGGTTCCTCCATAGCCAATAACGTCAGCCACCAAGAGTCATTAACTTGGCAATGGCTTGTCAACTTTTCTATTTAGTATTAGAATGAAGTGATGTCTAAAGTATGTTAAGCACATAATAGATGATGGTTTCCCTTCTGTTTTATGAAAGCTCAGAGGTAAGGCAGGGAAATTTATATAGATGGCAGGTGGTATTAGTCATGAGTATTGAAAGGTAAGTAGGACTTCAGTAGGGGCAAGAAAGGGGTCATATTTAACAGATCAATACCCTGCATTAGGGTACAGAGTTAGGAAGTAGCCAGGAATTATAAGCATTTGGTTTGGTAATAATTTAGCTTGTGTTCGAGTAGAGATTTCAGAAAATAAGGCTGGCCCGAAAGGCAAGGGCCAGGTATGTTGGTCGTTATGTGATATTCTGTGCAGTTCAGAATGTATATATTCTAGAACAATTCCCCCAGTGCCCCCTATATGGGCATTTAAGCACCATCTTCCCATTGTACTTAAATGCCAATACTGCTATTTTTCTTAATTGGGTACCACAAGGTACAATAGGATGCATAGATTTTAAGTGTTCAACAGTTGAGTTTGAGAAATTGATATAACTAAGCCTCAGTCAAAATAGAGAAATATTTCTGTTATCCCACAAGTGCCATTAGACCCCTTTTAGTTAATTCCCCCCTTCCACCATAGGCACCACTCTTCTATGTCTGGCTTCTTTTATGTAACAGTATCTGTGAAATTCATCCATGTGGTTATGTGTATCGGTAATCCTTCATTGTTGCTGAGTTGAATTCCATTTTTGTGACTATCACAGTTTCTTGGGCATATTTGCCCTCTGTATATCTTCTTTGGTGAAGTATCTGTTTAAATCTTTTGCCCGCTTTTTTCATTGAAAAGTTTATCGACGTAATTGTAGATTCTCATGCATTTATAAAAAATAGTACAAAAAGATCCTCTGTAGACTTTTTATCTAATGGTAACATTTTGCAAAGTGTATATAAATAGTATATAATATTACAAGTAGAATATTGATTCAATCCACTGATCTTTGTGAAGATAATTTTCCTTGTACTGGGGGGTGTGTGTGTGTGTATAGACTTAGTTCTGTACAATTATCACGTGTAGCTATTTGTGTGTACCACCACAGTCAGGATACAGGACTGTTCCTTCACCACTGAATCCCTCTACCCTGCCTCCCACTCTCTCTACCTCATTTCTGGCAACCAGGAATCTGACTCCATTTCTAAAGTTTGTTATTTCAGAAATGCTACATCAGTGGAATCGTAAAGTGTAACTTTGGGGGATTTTCGCCTATTTTAAAAATTGTGTTGTCTTTTTATTATTGAATTGGAAGAGTTCTTTATATATCCCCTATACAAGTTCTTTGGCAAATACATGTATAATGAATATTTTCTCCAGGTCTTTGGTGTTCATTTTCTTATTTACCTTTTCTAAAAGTGGAAGTTTCTCATTTTTATAAAGTCCATTTTATCATTTTTTTGTCCTTTGTGCTTTATGTGTTCTCTCTGAGAAATATTTGCCTGCCCCAAGATCACAGAGTTCTCCAAGGGTTTCTTCTAGAGGTTTCATAGTTTGTTTTTTATTCTTAATGGCTTTTCTTTTTCATCTGTGATCTACTTCAAATTAATTTTGAGTATCTTGTGAGATAGGAAGAGTTCATTTACTTTTCCTTATATTACTGAATGAATGTATTATTCAATTGTCTTAGCACCATTTTAGAAGACTTTCCTTCCCCCATCGAAATACTTGGCACTTTGTATGGCACTTTGTTAAAAATCAGTAATCACCATGTCACAGATCTGCATTTTTGAACTTGTGAGTCTTGTTTTCTTGGTCCTTTTGCCTATCTTGACACCATTAGGTAAGATAGTGTGAGTCTTTCAACATTCCTGTTTTTCAAGATTGTCTTTTCTGGGTCATTTGCATATAAAATGTAGCATTGATTTAGAAATTTCCTTAGGTTGGTATTACACTGAATCTGTCTAGATCCTTTTGGGAAGAACTCACATTAATGTTGATTTTCCAGTCTGTGAGCGTGGTGTATGGCTTTTTCCCCCAGCATCGTTGAATAGTTTTCATTGTAGAGTACTGTACCCTTTTTGTTAAATTTAATCCTCAGAGAGTACTGTGGTTTTTGATGCTATTGTAAATGGTATTTTTAAATTGTTCACTTTTTTTTTTTTTTAAGATGTATTTATCTGAGTTGGGGGGGAAGGGGCAGAGGGAGAGAATCTCAAGCAGACTGCCCGCTGAGCACGGAGCCCCACATGGGGCTCAATCTCATGACCCTAAGATCATGACCTGAGCCAAAACCAAGAGTCGGATGTTTAACCAACTGAGCCACTTGGGCACTCTGAAATTTTCACTTTTTGACTGCTTTTTTGTTAGTATAGTGGGGCTGGTAAGCCCTTAGAGCATGAAGTCAGGATGTCCTGACACCTAAAACCATTTATGTGCTGCTGGGGGGCCCTCTACCATATGGGAAAACTGGTTGAGGTTTTAGGGAGCCACTGAAGAATGTTTGGTCCAATTTGCATTAATAAAAGAGGACCTCTGAAGACGCTTGGTTAGAAGGGAAGGTTGTGGAGGCAAGGAGACTGCTGATTTAGAAGTGCTATTAAATGTCTAGTAAAGGGGCGCCTGGGTGGCTCAGTTGGTTAAGCAACTGCCTTTGGCTCGGGTCATGATCTGGGAGACCCGGGATCGGGCCCCGCATCGGGCTCCCTGCTCGGTGGGAAGCCTGCTTCTCCGTCTCTCACTCCCCCTGCTTGTGTTCCCTCTCTAGCTGTGTTTCTCTCTGTCAAATAAATAAATAAAATCTTTAAAAAAAATGTCTAGTAAATGTCATAGTCAGTATCACTTACTGCTGTAGACTCTTCTGTGAGAGGAAGATGTGGTAACTAACATTTAGAGAGGTTAGGAAAGGAAGCAGGTCTCAGGGTTGTGGTGTGGCATTGCTGGGATTCAGACCTCGGTCTAGCTGATTCTAGATGAATCCATTTCATTCTCTAAGTGAAAGGTGTGCTTGGATCGCGGCCTTGGCAGTGGAATTGGGTGCACTTCCTGAAAGAAGTTCAGTAAGACAGTTTTTTTGATAGGGCATTTAAGCATGTATCTTCGTCCTTCATTTTCCTCTTAAGAATAGTGATCCTGGCCGTCCGACTCCATGGGTTTGAGGATTCAGTGAGGCCATGGGTGTGATGCACGAGGTCTGGTCTTTGGCTCACTGGGCATGCTCAGTAAATGCTGGGCACGTGGGGATTTATGGGTGATGAGTTTACCATTAAGCAAGACAAGGAAAGAAAGGTACCATCAATGGAGGATTGGGACATGTGGCCAACAGAGACAGCTTTGAACTAATCATGTCTTATGTGTATGTGAAACCAGCTAGAGAAGTGAGTGTAGCTCCAAAGAAAGGTCTAGGCCCAAGATGGAATTTTGAGAATTTACCATGAATATTCTTCATACTATGTAGATGAGGCTGAGAGTTGATCATTATTTTAAAATAGGAAAGTAAAGGGGCCCCTGGGTGGCTTGGTCTGTTAAGTGACTGACTCTTGATTTTGGCCCAGGTCATGATCTCAGAGTTGTGAGATCGAGCCCTGTGTCAGGCTTCTCTCTAGGTGTGGAGCCTACTTAAGATTCTCTCTCTGTCTTTCTCACTCTCTCTCACTCCCCCTCCTTCTGCCCCCCCCCCCCGAAAAAAAGAAATAGAAAAGTAAAGTATGCCAATGTTGTAGTTTTAGCCCAAGTTTGGAACATTATTCTGAGGAGATACAAAAAATAAGAAACCATCAAGTGCCCTGATAGGTAGTACAGACTGAAAATTTTAACGGAATTAGGTATGCCAGTAGATGACTTCCTATGCAGACAGTAAGGGGATTTAGCTAGAATCCCTGTACTCTGGACAATGACCTCAGGGACCATAACCTTCTCCTCTGAAAACTGAACTTAAAGTACTTAACATCTTTGACTTAATTCCAGTGCGTTTGAAGCTTAACCCAATTTAGGGACTGGTGCAGCCGAGTAATGGGAAGGAGGTGTAAGCCCAGGTGAAGCTAAGAGGCCCATTTTTCATTCCTTTGCATGT
>PITA01016027.1:0-48060 GCA_004023965.1 Spilogale gracilis | reverse complement strand
TCATGCTTGACGAATTTATCCATGTATCAAAGTGAATATTCTTGGGGCACCTGCGTGGCTCAGTGCATTAAGTGTCTGCCTTCCGCTCAGGTCATGATCCCAGGGTACCAGGATCGAGTCCCGTGTCAGGCTCCCTGCTCAGTGGGGAGTCTGCTTCTTCCTCTCCCTCCACTCCTCTCCCCCTCTCATCTCTCTCTCTGTGTAGCTCTCTCTCAAATAAATAAAATCTTAAAATAAACAAATATATTTTTTTAAAAAGGTGAATATTCTTTAAAAATAAAAAAAATTAAAAAGGTGAAAAAAAATTCTTTAAAAAAAAGAATTCAAGAGAGGTTATATTAAAATAAGTAAGTTCTGGAGATGGCTATTATACTGACAATATATTAAGATCATACTGTTCCTCTTTTTTTTACTACTATTCGAGTCTAATATATATAGACATATCATTTCCTATAACCTCTATGAGAAAGACAAAAGAATTTTTATTATACAAACTGGGAACAAAGAGGATAAGGGCTAGAACTCCTAGGCTACATGCAGCAGAGCCAAAAAGTTATATAAATAATCAATTATTATACCATGCTACATCTGAACTTCTCAGCAAGGGGAAATATTGGGCAAGAAAGTTAATGCAGTGTGTAATAAGGAATTCTTAAATCTTTAACATGTATTACTCTTACTTAACTAGATTTATTTAACAGTCAGTGACCTGAGAAAACTTGCTTAAATAAATATCACAAAAGAATCTCTTCCTCAAGAGGTGGAGTAGGTCTGTTACAAAATATTAGGGTTATAAATTTTATAAAGGCAAATACTCCATCTTTGTTGTTTATACTCCACTCCACTTTCAAAATGGGGTAAAAGTTAAATGGATGAGTTAATTTTTACCAATCATGTTTAATCTTTAGTCAAAGCATTTAAATAATCCTACATGAATGAGTCTAAATATATCTTACTCCTCAACAATTAGACTTCTGGTTTTATGATTTAATTATGTTGTTTGTGTCATCACATGTATTTATATTACTAGATTAATACTCAAAGGTAGTAAATAACAAAAGAGAAAAAATGGAAAACTGTTAAAATAGAAATATTTCCATGAGTTATTTTTTAAGAGGTCACTTATTTTAAAGATTACAAACTCTTTCCGTAAATATTCATAAATTATTAATCATCTCAGAATTTTAAATGTAAAATTAGGAGTTTTCTAATAGGCAAGGCTTGAATAATCATTTCAATGTGTTCTATAAGTAGTTGCTAAATAAACACTAATTCAAATTTGAGATTAAATCAGTCTTAATAACAATATTTTTAAAATCTATTGGGAAGTCTTTGTACTAGACTCTATGCAGATATTTCACAAATACTTTCAACTACCTTCATATCAAACCCTAAGGGAGGACATGTTTATTTTCACTTAGAGATAAACTTGATGATAATCAGTTGGCATTCAGTTTTTAACTTAAATATCACCAACCCCAAAGTTTTATTTTACTATACTGAAACCGAACAATATAGCAAAACATCATTTGATGCCATAGTACTTCTACAGAAAACAATGAGAACTCACTGGTAAGAAGAAACTTTAAAGTAACAGGAATGGGGGTACAGTGAGGTATGCAAACTTCATCAGGAGTTGCCCCTAGGAATTATCAGAGACTGGTGGTCTTGAAACTTCTGTGGAAAGCTAATCAGCCACAATCATCACTCCAGTCTAGACTAGAATTCTGATCAACTACTTGTTCAGAGGTAGGTCTGATTTCTTGCCAGTGAAATCTGGCATAGCCTACATTTAATAATTCTAGAATTTATATTCAATTAATCTGCACTTGTTTGAATATGTAATTCAACTTCTCTGTGCCTCAATTACTTTAAAATTATGTTTTTGTACACTCACTTTGGAAAAATTTAGTGGAGAGTATAGTAAAATGTAGTGGATGAGTAAAAATTTATTGTAAAACTTTTATGATATTATCTTCTTAGGAAATAAGCACACATCCATGAAAAAACAATTTTCAGAAGCAGCTTTATCTTCCATGGATATGTTTACTGACAAAACTATATGCATGTATTTGTGTGGTCTCAATATAAATTTTATTTTTTGAGGCCAAAATAGAAATTTGCAAACTTGATAAAAACATGATTTTATTTATCACAATGTGTGAATTTTTAGACAATTTATTTGAGTATTAAATAGGGGAAATATATTTCTACTGTACTTTGATGTAGGGAACCTGTTGCTTAGTCTTGTACACTTTCTTCAGGACAATATAACATACTTTTTGCTTTGTTCATTACATAAATCAGGAGGGGAAAAATCCTGCTTCTCCTAAAATAGTGTTTTACAAATTTTTCTAACATTGGTAAACACCGCCACATTCCTCCTTTCAGTGGATTATTATATATTTGCTTTGTATTATCCATATGGGTTGCTTTAACAAAATACCACAGACTGGGTGTCTTAAACAATAAAAAAATATTTTTTCACATACCTGGAGGCTGGAAGTCCAAGGACAGGGTACCAGCATAGTCTGCTTCCAGTAGCCGCTCTCCTCTCTTAAGCAACTCACTGTATTTGTACTAGTAATCTCACTGTGCTTTTAATATACATTCCTCTGATTACTTCTGCTTTGTTATATACATATTTTTCTAAATTGTATGTCCTCCAAAATCTACATGGATACCAAAAATTGTATAGAAGGAATAAAAGCAACTAGTGAACAATTTCAAGTCCTTTCCTTTGAGCATTAATTCAATAGGAGAATCTATCTTTAATATCGAAGGGATTTTTTTTAAAGATCTAAAAGAAGAAATAGTGGAGCTAAATCCAATGTGTGGTTTTTGAATCTCCTGTATTTTCCTGTAAACTATTCTTGGTGGCTTTTTTCCTTCCTTCCTTTCTTTTTTTTTTTTTTTAATTTAATTGAAACAATGTTCCTTAGGAATTAGGTCGATCAGGATTATATTTAGAAAATTTACAGTTTAGGAATTTTTACACTATATACTATGATTTCAATTTATTAGGTCATCAATTTATATTCTAATCACGTTCAGAAAAGAAAAAGACTCCTTGAGAAATGAGATTCATTTATTGGTAGGGAGGAATGAGAATCAAATTTTCATTAAGACAAATGGCACCACTTCCCCCTTGCCCCTTTTCAATGTGAAAGAGTTTATAAATTATCAAATGCACGGTAAAGCTATCAGCATCTCTGGGAGGAAGTTTCAACTGTTCAAAGCACACAGAAGAAAGACAAGAAGTACCAGGATGCACACTAAACAGCTGTTCCTTTTCATCTTCCATTTTGACAAAAAAAACAAGTGGGAGTCCTGAAATCTGTGGTATTTTCCATCAGTCAAACTCTACTCTGCCCTGAATGGAAAGCTGTGTTTTTCTTTGAAGGGACAAAATGACCTGCCTTCTGTCTGAGAAAGTGTCCCTGAACTCTTCTTTTTTGGTACAACTAGAAAATTTCTCTAGTTAATTCCTAAACATGGTAGGTTAAGATGTTCTTACACTTTAAGCGGAACAAAAAAAAAAAAAAAAAGTTGCTTAGAGAGGAAGTCTCTAAGTGTGATTTTATTCTGAAAACACATTCAAATACAACTTGATTTTTACTCTCTTCTGGGAGGTATCTAAATCTTACCTGATTTGAAATAGATACTCTGATCTTCTGGTTTAACAGTGAAAGTCAATGAGAAAATAAAAAGCAAAGAAAGTAAGCTTTTGTTTCAAATGCCTGCCTCCAGCTTCCTCTCCACCTATGGGAATCAGCCTCATTGCTCCATAGAACACTGAGCAAAAATAGGCTTTCGAAAAGTAAAAAGGCTTACCATCTTTAGGCTGTACATGCCTAATCTCTATGTGTGTGTCTCTAGTTTGAAAGATTTGAAATCTATTTGAAAGATTCTATCTAAGGAGGTGAAAAATTTGACATAATGGAATTCCAGGGGTCGGCTTCTCACCAAGGAAAAGCAGTCAAAACAGAAGCCCATAGTGCATTTCTCAACAACTGCACAAGATGGCAGAGCCGGTCACATGTGAGGGTGGTGAGCTCAGAGCAGAAGAGTATACAGATGAGGGGAGGGCTGTAGGGAAGAGGAGATGTATCAGTGTGAGATTCTGAGGAAGATACCTAAAGAAGACAGGAGGGCTTGCTGCATTTCCCTCCCTGTATAAACTCATGTGTTCCTCCTTTAATAAAACTGGCACTATTAAGAGGTTAAGCATGACCTCTAGTGACAAGGAGGGTTTAGAAAAGATGAGGCAACATAAAAATGAGAGACAGAGACGGGGAACAAGAGGGGTGGTTGGAAGCATCCCAGACTTTGGTGCCATCTAAGGAAGGTTCAGCAAAGCCATGTCCTGAACCAAAGTCAGCCAGTAGAGATTCACAGGTCCACCTTGATGTCCCTGTCACACTCAGTCATTGGGGGTGAGCTGCAGCCCATGGGAGGTGTGGCCTCAGGGCAAATGCACCAACAGGTTTCAAAGAGTAGCATCTGAAGGGTCACTCAGTTAACTACACTCTCTGCGTAAGATATATTCTCATCACCACCACAATATTTCACTCAAACCATAAATCCTGAGGCTCAAAAACGCCAACATAATATTTCATTTGGGGGTGCCTGGGTGGCTCAGTTGGTTAAGTGACTGCCTTCGGCTCAGGTCATGATCCCGGAGACCCGGGATCGAGCCCCACATGGGGCTCCCTGCTCGACAGGAAGCCTGCTTCTCCCTCTCTCACTCCCCCTGCTTGTGTTCCCTCTCTAGCTGTGTTTCTCACTGTCAAATAAATAAAAATATTAAAAAAAAATTCATTTGTTTGATCACAAATACAGTCTCAAAACTGCTAATATTATCATCACCAATATGCTTATTGAAAACACCTTAAGACTTTTTGCAGATCTTTTTCTCCTTAATGTATGCACCTCTAGGGATGAATGGCCAGATTACTGTACTTTAAGACACTTCACTTGGTAAAGGTTCTTTTTTATGCCATGAGACCAGCTACATACACAATTAGGTTCATCTGTTGATTTTATTTGAATTTGAAAGAGACTTCAAATTTTGTCTTCTAGATACATAAAAAACGTGCACAGAATTCTAAAATTAAATCTACAATTCAGAAAAATCTAGTTTTCATCTCCCCCAGTTTCATCTATCCTATTCTATTCTCTCCCGATTCTATATAGAGCATCATTTTATTTTACTTTTAATTCCAGTTAGTTAATATGCAGTGTTATATTAGTTTCAAGCATACAATACATTGATTTAACACTTCCATACATCAGCCAGTGCTCATCACAAATGTACTCCTAATCCCCATCACCTATTTCACCCATCGCCTCCACCTACCCTCTGGTGACCATCAGTTCTCTACAGTTAAGAGTCTATTTCTTGATTTGTCTCCCTCTCATTTCATTCCATTTATACAGGATCTTTTTTTTAAAGTATTCTTAAATTGCTTTTGAACTGTTACTATCTTTAATACAAGCGTATCTATCTGTCATCTAGGTAGCTAGCTAGGTATTTACTTATGTAGATAGTAGCCTCCTGCACATATTTTCCTCAAACTTGCTTTTTCACTTAGCATTATATTGGGAATTTACCGTAGTAGTAAGAGACATTTTCACTACCTTTTTTAGTTGCATAGTACTCCACTGTAGGAATATATCAGTTTAATCACTTAGCTACTTATGGTCATTAGTCTGCTTCCTGTTATTTGCTATGATAAATATCCTTTAGTGTTTAGCTTTGTGCATAGGTCATTTCATGTTTTTACCACTGTATTTTGGGGATAAATCCCTAGAAGTAGGATTGCTTGTCAAAGAGTACATGAAGATTTTCTTTAGTTAAATATTATCAAATTTCCCTTCAATGGGGCTGGAACATTTTGCAGTCCTCCTTACAATTTATAATAGTGTCAGTTTATGCAAAGTTTCATTAACAAAGTATGTTGTAGCTTTTAGATTTTTGCTGGTCTAGTACATGACAAACTCAGCAAAATTGTGTATTTGTTGTACTAAAAGTGAACATATTTTCATATGTAGAGAAATCATTTGCACTTCTTTTTCTTTAAACTGTACGTTGATACCTCATTTTTCTATAGTATTGGCCTCTTTCTTCTCTATTTTCTTCTTTAAACATGAAGAATTTTAGCTCTTCCATGTGATGTAAGTTGCAAATATTTTCCCCAGCTTTCATTTGTCATTCTATTTTGCTTATCGTGCATTTTACCAAGAAAGTGTTTCATTTTTATATTATTTTTTAAAGGTTTTTTTTATTTGATAGAGAGAAACACAGCCAAAGGGGGAACACAAGCACGGGGAGTGAGAGGGGGAAAAGCAGGCTTCCCGCCGAGCAGGGACCCCGATGCGGGACTCGATCCCAGGTCTCCGGGATCATGACCTGAGCCGAAGGCAGTCGCTTAACCAACTGAGCCACCCAGGTGCCCCTCATTTTTATATTATTAAGATAATTTATAAGTGTTACAAGTCATTCCCTTACTATGGGTTTTGAATCATCAATTATAGAGGAATCCATCCATATTATCTTCTAGCACTTGAAAGTTTTCTTTTTTATTTATTAATTTAACATTTCTTTAATTCCTTGGTATTCACCCTGATGTATCGTGTGATAAACTGATCCTATTTCAACTTTTTCCGTTTGGTTGTTCAGTTATCTTAAAACGAATTATTTAAAAATCCATCTTTTTTTCCCATTGATTTGAGATGACATCTTTCCATATATACTTGGGTCTATTTCTGTGTTTTCTGTTTTGTTTTATTGCTTTGTTTGATTGTGTATCAGTACCTCATTATTTTGATAACAGAAATTATGTTTTAATTCCTAGTAAAACTCACCCCTCTCATTGTTGTTTCTTTTTCAGGGGTGTTGGAATTGTGTGTGTGTGTGTGTATGTGTGTATGTTCTTGGTTATTTACTTTTTTTAAATGAATTTTATGATTAAATTGTCTAGTCGTTAAAAAAACTCAGACACTGATGACCATGTACAAGGATTACTCTCAATTTCTAAATGTCATAGACAAGATTTTAAAAATGTTTGCCTTGACTAGCATGGTATGAAACTGGGGTTGTAAATTCTTGTACCACGGTAACCCACATGCACACCAGCTCCTATAGATGCTGTGAATTTGAATTACTGCTACACATTTCAAAGACAGGATGACACTCACTCTACTTGCCATACCTCTGGTCTCAAGTTTGTCTTAAGCTAATTAAATGTGGTATTAGATTAAAACCATGTGTTTGCTGAGTCTGATCATCAAATTGAACTCAAAAACTATCATACTGTGCACCACTTACGCTATTTTTGTCTATAATAACTCATCTGCTTAGACAGTAATCTCTACTGTGGCCTATTTTGGATAGTTGTGTTTACAAAATTTATCTATGTCATCATATGTTTACAAATTTCTTCTCATAGTGTTCCACAAAGTAGTCTCTATTGACTTTCTTAAAGTCTTCTGTTTTAATAGTTATATCCCTCTTAGTCATTTCTCATTCTATGTATTTTTGGTTTTTTCCTTTTATCTTAAATGAGTTAGCTAGTAGTTTGACTAGTTTATGTTTTTTCCCAAATAACTAACACTTGGATTTACTCTACATTTTTATTTCTTACTCACTTATTTGAAATTTTTAAATTACTGTTTTCCATTTTCTTTTTGGGGGTACTCTATAGTCCTTTTTCTACTTTTTGAATTGCGTGCTTAATTCATTTTTATTTTTTCATTTTAGTGATACAGATATTTAGGGCCACCATGCTCTTCTCTGAAAACTTCTTCTCATAGATTCTGATAGTTGTATATTCACTATTCTTATTTTTTAAAATATTTTATTTATTTATTTGACTGAGAGAGAGCACAAGCAGGGGGGGCTACAAGCAGAGGGAGAAGAAGTAGGCTCCCCACTGAGGAGGGAGCTCAATGCAGGTCTAGATCCCAGGAATCTGGGATCATGATCTGATCCAAAGGAAGATGCTTAACCAGCTGAGCCACCCAGGCGCCCTTCAGTACACTTACTTTTAAGAAATTCTACTATTTCTTTCTTTGCTTCCCCTTTGATCAAAGAGTTACTTAACTAGATGTTTTTTAATGCTCCACTTTGAAAGACTTTTTCATAGTGTTGTTATTAATGTTGTCTTATTGAATTTTGGTCTCTTTGTAGTTATGGGAGGGGAAGTAATGAGGAGATTTTCTTTTCTTTTTTTTTTTTTTTTTTTGTTTTTGGTGTCCCTGTGTGGGCAAATATAGTCCAGCTTGGAGAATGTTCCATGTGGACTTCAAAAGAGAAAGTCTTTGTTATCAGAGTTTAGAGCTACATATTTATAAAACTACCTAATTATATTGTCTTTTATCTTTTCAGTGACTATTCATCCATTTATTGTTTTAGATGTAGAGAATGTGTTAAAAATCTTATTAGTCTTCTGCTATTTATCATTTTCTCTACTGTAGTTTCTACTTTATAAATCTGTGTTGTTAGGCAATTAATTGAGTAATTACTAAAACTCTTGTTTCTACAATTGTGAACTATACAGCTTGAGGCATCATAATTTTCTCTTCATTGACTGTTAATGCCTTTTCAATTTGAATGTTAATTTGTTAGCTATCAAAATTGTAACTCTTACTCTTTTATTTGTGTTTGTCCAAAATACTTGTGTTTCTTTTTTAGTTTTACATTTCTGTATATCTTTAATTTAGATGTACCTGTTTAAAATGTAAACTTCTTTATCTTTATGATTCAGTTAAGTTCATTTACACATATTAATGATTGATAAGTGAGGCCTTGGTTTTTTTCACACTGCTTTATATTTTATATATACATATATACATGGGTATGGATTCATATCTCATCATAAATGCACACACACAGAAAGTTTTTCATGAAGAAGTCTATGTTGTTACATTTTCCTCCATATATTTCCTGGCATTAATAGGCTTATTTTGCTCAAATGATTACCTTTATATGAAATTCTTTTCCCCTTTTTATAAACTAATTGTTCATTTTTCCTACTATGAAAAAATCAAATTTCACTACCAGTATTTTTCTTCTTTTCTTTCCTATCCCTAAACATCTAAGTTGAAATAATATGCCTTTTACTCTCAGTTAATACTATACAACAGTTAGTGAACTTATTCTATTTTTCACATACTTCCCCTTATTTGTAATAGTTACTATATCTGAATTATCGACACACATATAGTTTTTATGCCATGCTGTCTCCCTATATCCCATTTAGTCTTAGTTTTACAGATAAATATATACTTAAATTTTACTATAAGTCCTTTGGTGGGTGTCTTTCTCATCACTTTGGGGGTCTGAAATACATCCTCTACTTAATTTCTAGGAAGGGCTCATGGGAACAATACTGCCTGAGTCCTTGTATGCCCTTGATACTACGTTTGCAGTCCTTATACAGGAAGTTTAGTGTGGCTGGGTACAGAATCCTTGGTTCATATTTTCTTTTCTTGAGTCTCTTAAATGTTACTTCACTACTTGCAGGCATAAAACACTGAAAAATCTGAACACAACCCGAATGTCTTTCCCAATTCGTCTTGGTCTTTTTGCCTTTATTCCTAGGGATTTTTTTCCCTTTTTCCTTAAATTTCATTTTTCTAGATCATACCATGTTGTTGGCTATTTTGTATTTTTTTCCAGAAAGTCAATGTGCCCTCCCAATATATCATTTCAAGTCTTTTGTTTCAGAATTTCCCTAAAGTACAATACTTAGTTTTAATTTTATGCCTTTGTTTTGCTTTTCCTTCTCCAGGGATTCCTATTGCATATATTTGTCATTCATGTTCATTGTCTTTTTATCTCATCTTGATCTATCATCTATTAATTCCCTGCAAGTTCTTTTTAAACTCTTCATTCTGTGTAATTTTTAATCTTTTTCTTTCATCTCTCCTAAACCACTGAGCAAGGCACTTATTCATACCTATGTTCTTTTTAGTTTATTCTTTACTTAACAAATGTATTCTTTTTCTTTCTGACCTTTCCTATGTTGTTAGCACTCTTATTTTTATAATAATGGGACTCCAACTTTTTTTAAACTTATTAATACTGTCTAGGGACACCTGGGTGCCTCAGTAGGTTAAATGTCTGCCTTGGGCTCAGGTCATGATCCTAGGATTCTGGGTTTAAGTCCTCATAGGCTCTTTGCTCAGCAGGGAACCTGTTTCTCCCTCTGTCTGCTGCTCCCTCTGCTTGCGCTCGCTCTCTCTCTCTCTCTCTCTCTCTCTCGCTCTCTTTCTGACAAATAAATAAAATCTTTAGGAAAAAAAAGCAAGACACTGTCTACAAGACAGAACTATTTATAAGGTGATCTCACTCTGACTAATGTCAACATGCAGGCTAAAAAAAAGTAAAGAACACGAGACAAATTCAACATTGATAAAAATGTCTGCTGCCAATTTCGCATTCAGAATGATCCCAGAATTTAAAAAGAGAGAGAGGGAGAGAGAGGGAGCACACACTGATAACAACAGTATATAATATAATAGGATTGCTGTGGGCTCTGAGATAATTCATCCAAGGTCCTCTGCATATTGCATGGCACATAGAAGGTGCTCAGTAAATAAATCTATTTCTGTTATCATTATCATTATCATTACTGTCATTGGATATGTGTTAACAGAATAAATATATTTTATTTATGTATATTTTATCTTTTATCATGGTATTTAGTTCTAAATCAGAGATTTAAAATGTGCTATCCTTTACAAGAAATAATTGGATTAGAAGTCACTTTTTAAAGCTTAGACTATTAGTCATTTTGACACTGTTGACATGTTGTCAGCTGAAAAATCTACTATAAAAATTTGATTGCTGCTTACATAATCTATTGGACAGGAAATGCTTTTGTAAAGACCTTAATACTGTATATTTTATTGTTCAGTAAAATGAAAACGTAATTGTAAAAACTACAGTTACCGTAAGATATTTGAAACTTCAGAGAGTAAATGATTTTAAAAATACATTATTATCACTCACAAAGTTCAGATGAACAGTTTCCACGGTTTTCAGAATTTTGGCTTACACTGGAAGTGCACATCTGATCAAATATTAGCACGAATGTTTCAAACAGTTAACAGAGCTACCAGAAGCACAGTGCATGTCACTTGTCCAGCATTAACTATACGTAAATATATACATATGCATACATTTTTTTCAAGTTTTTTTTTATCAGCTTTCTGCTAAGTTTATAAAACCCACCACTTCCAAAAAGGGGGAAAAGATTTAACTGAGAATCTCTCCTTATGTGGTTATACCATAGCTCAGTATATATGAAGAGGTAATTCCTGTCCTTCACATTTCATAATTTTAGAAATGTGCATGTGATACTTTTAAATATTTAGAAAATCTAAATTATATACATTGCTACAATCTGAATTATATGGGAAGTTAAGTTAGAGACAGTGTTAATATTATGGTAAGAGTGGTAGGGATTAAAAGAAGAGGGATGGGGCTAAACTCCAACATTTTTGATATGACTTACTAATAATAATAAACAATAAAACAGAATCTATTTTTAAACCACTTAAATAAGAAGATATTACCTAACTGGAAATCAAAAAATATCTGAGCATTCAATTGAGACTTGGCTATAAAAGTTTAGTCTCCCTATATCAAATCAGCCAAACATATGCAGATAAATGCATATATAAATAAGGAAAGAACTGGATATGCTGACTTGAGAATCAGCTGGTTCAATTAAAGCATAAGGGGATAATCTTCATTTATTATCAATCAATAAATATTAATGTTGGCTAAGTGTTTACTAGATATAATATAACTCTTGTCTTTTTCATAATTTTATATGCCATACATGGGCTAGTTTAGGCTTTAGCTCTATCATTGTATAAATAAATCCTTCTTTAAAAAAAACTTTAATCTGATAGCGAGAGCAAGACAGAGATTGAGAGAACAAGTGGGAGGAGGGATAGAGAGAAAAGCAGACTGCTTGCTGATCAGGGAACTGACATAGGACTTGATCCCAGGACCTTGGAATCATGACTTGAGCTGAGGGCAGATGCTTAACCAACTGAGCCACTCAGGCACCTCTAGATAAATAAAACTTAATGTGATGAGCAGATTAGGCCTAGAGTGTGTGAAACTTTAAGTAGCTGCATTTGTTTTATCCTATTATCAATTACAGTCATTATAAAATATTAAAATTATAATGGCATTTAATAGACTTTCACAAAGAAATATATGTGCAGATAATTTTTTTCTTTCTTTTAATTTGCAGCAAGTAGAAAGTGAATTTTATAATATACAAATGTTTTTGTTTAATAAAGTTATTAAAAATTATATTGTGCTTTTAATGTTTTCTTCCAAAATCCCTTTTCCTCACAATTCCTAAAACACATAAATACATAAACACAAAAATACTTTTGACCCACTAAAAGAATTCATTAAAATACAGATTTAATATGAACTATTAAATACATTTCTATGATAGCTCATTTCTGCTATCACAAAGTATGTTCAAAGAAACTAAGCCTACAAGAATTCCATCAGGAGTTTCCATTGTCACCCTGCTGAAATTCCACAATGCACCTTACCATACTTTTAAAGGCAATGAAAAGTCTTATAATGAAGAAATCCTTTAATTTTGCCTAAACACAGTGTTTCCAAAGTCTATTTAGCCACAGAATCATTTTTGTCATTTCAATAGAACATTCATTAATATATGTGCAACAAGTATACACATAAATACATATGTTTTTGGAAATTCTGTTGTAAACATTTTAATCGTTTAACTCATAAGGTTTTTCTCTCTTCACCAAGTCTTGCCAAGTCACATTCTATAATATATCTCAGATCATTCAATTTCCTCTGAATTATTTGCCACTACTCTAAATCCAACCCAGCATCAGCATTCATGTTAAAAAAATACTACAACAGCATCTTAGCTGATGTCTCAGATATTATTTTCCAATTAATTTTCCTCATTGAAGCCACAGAACCCTAAAAATATGTATGTGTGTTGTTTGCATGGTGAAAACTCTTTAATTAGATGTTTCCTATAGAATTTAAAATAAAACATAAAAATAATAAACTTGCTATGAAAGGTTTTGCAAGATGTTTCTTGCTACTCTCTCCCTCTCACTACTGTCTGACCGTTATGGCTACATAATAGTTCTCAACATACGTGAAGTCTTTCTCACATTACGTCTCCATACAAGATACTTTCTTTGCTGAAAATTCTACCTGGAATTTGTTTTGCTTTGTTTTTCTAATTCCTGCTTATCTACGCATATCAACTTAAACATCACATCCTCAGAGAGTCTTCCCTGACCTCCATTCTAATCTGGGTCTCATACACATCACACATACAGAATACACAACTTCAATGAAAGATAATGACAGCATCTGGAAATATAGCAGATCAAAATGTCATTTCACCAGATAGCAAGATGAGGGGGAGATTAAGTTAAACCAATCATCATATCGTTATTGAAATCCTAATTCACACAAACTCACACAGAGAGGAGATGGCAGG
Source organism: Spilogale gracilis (assembly GCA_004023965.1). NCBI lineage: Eukaryota > Metazoa > Chordata > Mammalia > Carnivora > Mephitidae > Spilogale > Spilogale gracilis. Next base: position 34,528 of record PITA01016027.1, on the reverse strand, counting down.
TTTCTCCTCACAGAGATAAGGCAAAAATACAACCTCAGCCTTTTGTATCTTAGAGTTTCCATAATTACATAGATGGATATTTTTAGAACCTAGCTCTTGTGTTTTACAATGGATTTTTCTTATTTTTCTTATGAATACACCTTCTGTCCTTGATTCCCTTTTCATCCTTGGCCAGTGGCTCAGTACTGGCCTAGCATAGTGGTAATACCTAAACTACTTGGAATGCCTCCCACATTAGAGTTCCCATAAATTCACATAGAATCCCTTTCTTTCTATTTATAAAACTTATAACATTTATTTTTGTGTTTCTTTGTGTGTGTGTGTGTGTGTGTGTGTGTGTGTGTGTGTGTGTTTCATTGTTAAATATCCATTATCGTCTCTGGGCTCAATCTAGTGAGCCCAAGAGCCTTATCTATTTTCCTTAATTCTTTCCAGCCAAAGAGTAGCAGAGTGCTTCAATAAATGTCTGTGAACAGAATGGATTATTATATGAATTACCTACTGCATCAGTTACTTGGGTCAGAACTAGAGGAAGAAATGTAATAATATATAGTCCCTTCCCTTAAAAGATTATAAATGCAGTGGGGGAAAGCAGAACATTAAACAGATAATAAGAGATTGATAAAAGCCATGAGGTACAGTGAGTACACCAAATAAACCTGTAGCAATGATATTTAATACTACATCAAAAGTATTCTAAAGTCCTCTTAACTAACCTAATGCTAAGAAGAAAAATACTCATGTATCTTTCACACATTTACAAATCTGATTGAACTAACCCATCTGTTTCTTTGAAGAAATGTTTAATCCTCATAATGATCAGAACTACCAACCACAATGAAGCAACATGGAAACGAAGAGTTCAAATAAATGTAACCACGTTTATATGGATTACCCATAAACAGAGAAATTATATTTCTGTAATCTAAGGAAAGTTAGAGAAAAAACTTCATGTGTATTGTTTCTCACAATTATCTTTTCTGTCATGTGAAATATTTATTTTCTGTTCATATTATGTCTAAAGCACATAAAATAATTTCTCCATCATGTATTTTAGAAAAGGGAAAATATGTTACTAAATGTCTTAGGGGAAGCAAATTTCTCTTTTGTAACAAGGTTTTAATTTGACTAGGACATCAAGATCAGAGCAAGAATGGAATCATCTGCTTCTCTGATCCTCCTCTGTGGTTAGCGGCTCTGATAATTATCAAGTATAAAAATCCCCATCAAAGGAACATAAGAGCTTTGTGAAAGTTAAAAGGGTTTCTTAGATAGCTCCCCACTAATCACAACAAAGGTTTCTTATATGACACTGAAAGAAAATTACTTGGGGCCATTTGTGGTGTATTAAGAACTCCTCATTATTTCTAAGTTACAAGTATACAATATTTACTTTACATCATGGAAATAAAATCTACATAAGGAAAAAAAAAAACACAACAAAACTCCAACCCTCTTATTTGAACCAGAGCTTTTTAGTGTAGAGTGGTGCTGGATACGCTGATGTAGGATCACTGTCTTTCCTCTCTCTGTTACATACAGATTCTGTTTTGGTTTCTAGCTAAGGTTGCTCATTATAGAGTCACTTTTCTCTAATCTTTCTGTATCATCAAAATAGTCATAAAAGCCTACATTTATAATTGCAGTTTATGAATTGAATTGCCTACTTTTTCTTCTGTCCTTGCTTGGGATATCAGAATTACATAGTCTTATATTATTGACCTGCTTCTTCATATCCTCATATGGTACATTAGCTGCTTATATTCAAATCAGAATTCTTTTATTGATATTCATACCTAATGAACAAAAATAAATTTATCTTCAACAATTTATGTTTGTGTTCTCTATTAGAAAATTCAGGAAAGCAGAGACTGCTATAAATTCACCATATATCTCAACATTCTTAGTTATATACAACAGTATCCATTCTGGCTAGGTCAAGCACAAATGTAATTTATCAAAGGTTCCTAAGGAGCATACAGAACTTTGAAGGTGGTCAGAAATCCAGACTCAGAAACTACTGGAGAAGGCTCAATCACAATGAATAGACTGCTTGGGCAAAAACAATGTTGCTCTGAACTTGGCCAAGACATCAGCTTTTACAGTCTCTGGAGCTTACATCAAAAATACCTGGACTAAATTCCAGAAGATTTTCTACTGTTGCCCCATGAACTAGATGCTTTACTCACCAAAAGGAGTATTCCCAATGTTCTTGTTTCCATCACCTCCAAATCCAAATCTCTGATTAGTCAAGCTAAAGTCACATATTTATGCCCTAACAGCAAGAGAGACTAGGAATATGATCTCTGGCTTCTACTGTAGGGAGGTGTTCTGTACTTTTTTAAGTTCTGTGTTTGTCTATTGGCACCCATTAACCACAGAGCCAAATTAATAGCCAAAGTTATTTATATCTCCTCTATGATCCAGCTTACATGGGCATATAAAGATTATATTTCAAACCCTCCAACCAACTGGGATGGGATTCTGTGCTCCAAAAAATCTTCTTTGTCTAACTCTTACACACCAAGCCAATATTTCTCCTGCTCTAAATCATCCAAAGCCACATATTGAACAACCAGAGACCACCCATATTGCCCAGATCCTGCTGATGTTATTCAACCTAGTCAATCATAAGCATTTCCCTTGCCCTGCCTTGTCTTTCCCATGGAAAACACAATAAAGGCTCTGGTCCATGCTCTCCCCTTCACTCTTGCTTCCGCTTGCTGACAAAATCTGGTGCTTCTCCATGTGGCCCTGCACTGCATGTCATGCTCCCTTCCCTTAAATAATTTAAGTAAAAAATTCTTCTTGCAAAGGCAGTTATCTCTGTGTCTATTACTTTATCATACCTAACTAAAACAAATTCCAGGATACAAATTTTAGAAGTCCAAGGCATACAAATCTGAAGAACTGTCCAAATACAGGACAGATGTTCCAAAGATGTTGTATAGCCACAATTATGAAAAATGACCAGTATATCTCATTTGTAAATGAGATCATTTTATTAGGGTAAAGTTTTCAGTTAATTAAATTTAGTAAGAGAAATCATAGAAAAATTCCTATTTATAGAAAACCCTGGAAAACCACCAGTATGACCTTTACAGTTGTCCTTGATTTGAAGGTATCCACAAAGCTGTAAAGCTAACTAAAAACCTACTAAAAAATTCACAATGGAGAAATATGAACTCTACTGCATATGCAACAGGTTTTAAAGTATCTTCATCTATGAGCTGGGAAAGAATATAGCATTCTTCTCTTAATCTTTGTTAATAAAATACTATTCATCTGAAGAACCTTAGAGGAATATAATTAAAAGATTTTAAATGATACAATATATACCGTGATTCAGAGTTACCTGGTGGAATAATTATACAGATTTGTTTATGTAGAACAAAACTACAGAATCATAAAATCAGAGAATCTAAGGAGAGGAATCCTCTCCTTAGATTAAATTCCAGTGTAGGAATTCACTTAGTGAAATCTTTGAAAAGCAGTAGTTCAGATTTTGCTGCAAAATTTTCAATGGCAGAGAATTTTTGAAGGCAATTTATCCCACCGTTGGAACAGTTCTATTGATTATAAAACAGTCCCCAGCATGGAGTTTAAATTTTCCTCCCTTTCGCTACCACCCACTGCTCCTGGTTTTGTTTTCCTAAGCCCCATAATTATGTCTGTCCATCAAGCATATCTTCAACTATTTAAAAACAGCTTTTATGGGATCACCTTAGACCTTAGTTCTTTATGCTAAATAGCAACAGTTCCTTAACACCTTTAACACACACAATAGTTCTAGAGCTCACATTAGCTTGATGACCCTCCTCTGAATGACCTCTAATTTGTAAATATTTCCTACAAAATTAAATTCTCACAATTCAGAATTATACTCTCCAGGTGGTCAACTGAGGGTACAATGGGAGACCCATTTGTGATCTACACTTGTAAGCATTAACATCAAGCTGTTGACACAGATATTTTTTTAAAGATTTCATTTATTTATTTGATAGAGAAAAACACAGTGAGAGAGGGAACACAAGCAGGGAGAGTGAGAGAGGGAGAAGCAGGCTTCCCGCTGAGCAGGAAGCCCGATGTGGAGCTTGAACCCTGGAGTACGAGATCATGACCTGAGCCGAAGGTAAATGCTTAACAACTGAGTCACCCAGGCGCCCCAACATACACAGATCTTAACAAACCCTAAAGTCACTTCTAATTAATTGCCCAAGGTATTTGCAAGGTTCAGTACATACTATTTAGGCACAAGGCTAAATGAATGACCACCAACCTAGTAAATTTATCAAAAAAGCATTTGTTACAAGGTTCTCATCCCTGTGAATCAAGTTTCTCTTCCAGTGTTAATGTCTTTCCTTCACGTGTTCACCAATCAGTGGTTTATATTCCAAAAATGGCTCGGTATTAACCGGAAGCTCCTGGGTCTAGCGTTTCTGAAATTGAACTCTTCTTCCCATTTAGAAAACTGGGATGGGTGGTCTAGCAAGTCTCCCATTCCTAGAGGTGATTCTGTAGGCAGAATGATCACTCTGTTTAACCTCCTGTGAGTTGTGGGGGCTGAAAAATGAGAATTAGAAAATAGGACTCACTCCTAACTTTTTACATTTTTATGATGTGTACTTTGTCCTACCAGATTGAAGATGGTTCTCTTTAATGGAAAAGGCACATTTACAGAGTGACTAAACTAGGAGCCTCTTTCTTCATTTAGTTATAGCACATCATCTCCTCCAGGACTGGCACAAGGGTGGGATGGAAGTTCTCTTTCAATCCTTATCAATTTTATCAATCAGAAATCAAGTGAAAAAATTGACTGAATCTAGAATTTTAAAAAGACTTCTTGATATTCTTATAAATTTATCTCTAATTATTCCAATTGTCCAATGGTTTTAATCATTCTTACATTAAAAAGAGGGGGAATCCATATTCAATAAAAAATGCTAATCAAGAAATTCATTTATTTTCTGTAACTTAGAGGGTACCACTCATAAAGTTTCTTAAAATATCTTTGTCCCATAATTGTGTTAATAAAAGAAAATGTCTTTATTTTAGTGACATTTCTTTCACATGAACCCATGGTTAACTTTCTGAAATAAAAAGAAAATGTCTTTTTATTCCAGACATAAAAGTACAAAATTATTATTTTATTTTATATTCAACTGATTGCTGCTGTTAAAATATCTAAATTTGGCCCAAGATAGAACTGTTCATGCTATGCCCCATGTCAGCAAACCAAAACTTAACTAAGTTTCTATGCTTGGCTCTCACAGAAAAGGAAGGACTCGGTCAACCATTCAGCACATCACTTGACCTGGCTCGCAGACTTTCCTTCCTTCCACATAAGGGAAGCAACCCTTATGCCCAATATAACTTCTTTTACCTGCTCGTTTTTTACTATAAAACCCTCTTACCTTATACAACTCTTTGAAACTTTTTGTTTTTTATTTTTTTAATTTTATCATTTATTTTATTTGTTTAGTATATTCAGTTAGCCAACATACAGTACATCATTAGTTTTTGATGTAGTGTTCAGTGATTCATTAGTTGCATATAACACACAGTGCTCATCACAACATGTGCCCTCCTTTTTGTTTTTTAAACTAGATCCTTCCTGATTCATGAATCACTAAATAAAAGCCAATGAGATCAGTAAGTTGTGGAAATTTTAATACTACACTAAATCATCTTATTTCTACAGGTCAAAAAAATAACAAAAGTGAATTTGTTGAGCTCTAAAAAATCACCAAAATCTTAGATAATGTTCTATTTGTAACTACCAAGATTAATTATGCATCATACTATTTAACTTTTTAACTATTTAACTACTTAAGACCCAGCCAGCATAAACTACCAAAAGCTAGATGAGATGGAATCACCTTACACAGAAATCCTATAAAAGTAATCTCAGGGTGTTAAAAATATTTTTGTTTCAGTCAGTTAAAACATCTGCCTCTGGCTCAGCTCATAATCCCAGGGTCCTGGTATTCACCTAGCATGGGCTCCTTGCTCAGCAGGGAGCCTGTTTCTCCCTCTCCCTCTGCCTGTGACTTTGTCTACTTGTGTTCTCTATCTCTCTGTCAAATAAATAAATTCCTTAAGAAAAAAAAGTAATCTCAATTTTCTAAACTTTAATAAAAGTACAGTAGGAAAACTTTGATTTCTTCATAAAATTAGTTGTCTGCTTAACTTGTGGATAATTTATGTTTTGAAGGAAAATCTCTTAAAAATACTTTATTGGGTTATTTTTTTTTTTTAAGATTTCATTTATTTGACAGAGAAAAACACAGCTAGAGAGGGAACACAAGCAAGGGGAGTGAGAGAGGGAGAAGCTCAGCAGGAAGCCCGATGCTGCATCAATCCAGGGACTGGATCCAGAGACTCCAGGATCATGACCTGAGCCAAAAGAGGACACTTAATGACTGAGCCACTCAGGCGCCCCAAGGTTATTTTTAACATTATAAAAATAACAAATTCATTTTCGCAAGCTATAAACAAAACCAGATATAAACAAAAACAGAAAAAATGAAATGCCCTTTAATCTCACCTCCAAGAAATGTTCACTTTTATGCTTGGGCAATAATTTTAAATACACAGCACTTAGGATGTTAATACCCTTTCTTTTGCCCATGATAGATAGGAATAATTAATCATGGTATTACAACCCAGTGATCACAGTATTTGCCTATATACAGTACTCAGCCCAATCAATATTTATGCATATTTCCATTTTTTGTGTATAATACTATGCAACGTATTCGTTTTGGGTTTTTTTTATTTCATACTTAAGAAGTCAGGGATATATCCCCAGGTCATGAAACAGTATTTTATAACTTCACTTCAAAAGACACCTTAATATTCAATTCTATATTTTACTGTAGGGAACTTCCTATGTTTTTTAGGTTGTAAATAATTCTATAAGGAACATCCTTGGAGTATGTGTGCATGTGATATGTAATTCATTTGCATTCAAATTGCTAAATTGTTGTTAGAAGTTTTTTTGAATTATCTTTTTGTTTGAAATATTGAAAGCCTGTGAGAAATGACTGGATCTTACATATTAATCCCTAGAATTTTCTCCAATCCTTTTTTAAAGTTTCTCTGAGACAGGAAACCCAGTAGCTTTGTTTTGCTAGGAGTTAATGTTCTTCTATAATTAAAATTGCAGAAGGTATCCATCCTAAGAAGAAAAAAAAATATTGAGCTGCAAAAACTTCCTTTCTAGCCAAAAGAGTCAAAAATAAGGTTTAGAGACTGGGACATTCCAGTAAAAGAATTTATAAATAGGAATCCTGGAATTCCACACCTGTGCATACTAATAAATGTTAACTATATTCATTCAACTTTGTGAAGAGTCAAAGGTAGACAGATTTAGGGAACCATACTTGAATACAATGTTTTAATCTTTTGTGTTTAGCCAGGTAACCAGTGACAGCTTCAATTACCCAGCTCCTATTATGCAAATGAAACTGAAGCCAGAGGTTGTGCACCTGTGCTTGCCTCTGGATTTAATATTTCTAATGAGTTCGTAAATCCTGTTCTACAGACAAGCCTGCAAGATTGCTCAACTCAGATTACAGTAGAGCAGGTGGAGAGCTTTTCAAATGGAGACAGTACTTTCAAGGAATTCAATAAGGCATAGTATACATAGGATTTAGACATTGTCAGACGGGAAACAGACACAACAAAACTATAGTAAATTATGAAGATGTTTGTTAATGCTGAGATACTTGGCCCGGTTGACATTAAAGTAATGAGAAGAAAAAGGGAAAGAACAATACTTTGTTATTCACAGGGTTTCTCCTTGTGGGAGGTCCTTTGTATTCTCAGGGCAGCTGAGTTTAGTGCAGCTCTGTCGGACCTGTGGTCCCTCTAGCTCTGTGTAGTTTCCTTCCTGCTTTATAAAAAAGGGTTCAACATTTATAAAATGGTTCACTGTGTTAGTCAAACAACATACAGAACTCTAAACATCAATGGAAATAATAACGACAATGATAACAGCAGTCAGCATGTCATTAGCTCTTATCATGTACCAGACATAGGCTACAGGATTTCAGGGAATTTACAAAATACATTATGTCATTTAATCCTGAGAAGAAACTAGTAAGAAAATAATTATTAATCTTATTTAACAGATGAAAAACTGAGGCTTAGCTGGATTAGCCAACTGGCCCAAGTCCACATAATGACTAAGGGACACAGCAAGAGGGAAGTCTAACTCTGCCTGACACTACTGAGGAGTGAGCAAGATAAAGGGGACTTTCTAATCATATGTGCCAGAATGTTGCAAAGAAATGAACAAAAGCCAGAAAGTTTACAATGGACTAATTAATATTTTTAATACCATGTTCCATTCTGACAAACCTTTTCCCAACTCTTAGCAGTAAGTATCTAGAAAACCTTCTTGTTTTTCCTTAGTCTAATTTCTATTATTTAACAAATGCCAAGTATTTAACTATAGAGAACAAACTGATGGTCACCAGAAGGGAGGCTGGTGGGGGGATGTGCTAGGGATTAAGGAGTGTACTTACCATGAGGAGCACAGAGTACTGTACAGAATTAGCTGAATCACTATGTTGTACACAATATATCTCTGACTGTTAAACTATACTGGAATTAAAATTAAAAAAAAACTTTTTAAAAATGCAAGTATTAAACAGTGATAAGGCATTCCCCAAATAACCAGATCTTCAAGACATTAAATACTCAAATGAGATTTTTTTTTTAAGACTTTACTTATTTATTTGATAGAGAGAGTGAGAGGGGGAACACAAGCAGGAGGAGGAGGGGCAGAGAGAAAGGGAGAAGCAGGACTCAACGCTGAGCAGGGAGCGCACTGTGGTGCTCAATCCCAGGACCCTGGGATCATGACCTAGGCAGAAGGCAGTTGCTTAATGACTAAGCCACCCAGTGCCCCCTCAAATGAGATTTTATAATATCTCAAATCTAAGTAGGAAGAGGGGAAAAAGGCAGTCAGAGAACACAGCATGTCACCTTTGTCTCAAAAAATCTTTCCTAGAACCGTATCAGTGAATTTGTGCACCTGTGTTTGCCTCTTACACTGTAACAGCCAGAACTGGGTCATATGGCCACATCTAGTTGCAAGAGAGGCTAGGAACATATTTTCAGTTGGTGCACTATCACCGTGAATCACAGCTGAGATCTACTTTTAATGAAAAAGAGAACTGATATTAAACAGGTCACTATCAGTTGCTTCTCATAGACTAGTCTTTCTGGATTTTCTCTGTAGATTTTGAAAGATGACAAAAGACTATAATTTAGTATTATAATTCTAAACTGGAAAACTGTATCAGCTGCAGGAGGTGCCTAGCATCATGGGGTGACAGTTGAAAACAAATATTTGAGCCACAAACTAAAATATTAAAAACAAGTAAAATTTACAAGACTTTGGTTTCACACTTCTTTAAAAAATATTTTAAGGATTTTATTTATTTGAGAGAGAAAGAGTGACAGAGCATGAGAGGGGAGAATGTTGGCGGGAGAAGCAGACTCCCCACGGTGCTGAGAGCCTGATGTGGGACTTGATCCTGGGACTCTGGCATCATGACCTGAGCAGAAGGCAGTGGTTTAACCAACTGAGCCACCCAGGCATCCCTGGTTTCACATTCTAAGAAACATTTACAATTATGCTGTAAGCATTAAAAAAAAAATGTCTAAACTGAAGTATAAAGATTTCAAGGGTTCAAATTCCTTACACTTCCTACATTTTCAATTTACAATGGGTTTTCTGGACATAACCCCATCAGTTAAGGAAGATCTGCATATACTTCTAAATAAGTCATGATTTCCTTCTTTCCCTCTCATTTCACACCATTTTTGGAAAGCTACCTTCAGACCCTGGAATCTAGTCACAGCTCTCTATACCCATTCATCCTCTCACCATCATGGTCCATGCCATTCTCCTCTCTTGCCTGGATTATAAAACTAGTCTTCTAACTGCTCTCCCCACTTCCCCTTTGCCTCTGAACACAGCAACCAGTCATACTTTTTAAAATGTAAATCATTTATTTGCTTCTGCTTTAAATCACCTAAAAGATCCCAATCTTCTTCAGAACCAAATTCTAAGTTTCTACATTGACAAGCAAGGCTGTCATCTACCGACATCCCACAGCTCCTGAATCTCATCTCCACTCTAGCCACTCCTTGAAGCACACTGTGTCCCCCTCATGCACTCTGCACAGGCTTCCACTCTGTCTGGGGCACTTTCCCCTTGCAAATGTGCTTTTATTTCTTCATTTCTTCTTAACTGTATTAACTAGGTATTGCCTGACACACTGTGAAAAATGACAACATACCCCTCTTCTCTAGCACACCTGATCTACCTCTCCTCCTTCTTTTGCTCCATTGCATTTACCATCACGTAACACACAGTACATGGTCTTGACACTTACTTCTTTCTCTCTTCTCTCCACAGAGTAACCTCTACAAAAGCAGCGCATTAACTTTTTGTTAATTGGTGAATCCTTGTCCCTGGAATATTGTGGCATGTAGGAGACACTCAACAAAAATGTGTCGAAGGCCTTGATGGACATCATTATTTAAATAAGAACAGGAACCTTTGTATGTGATTGATTTTTACAAATGATATTCTCCAGAAAATATCATCTTGGTAGCAGGGCACTCAAATTATTTTAAAGTACCTTGAAATCATTTCACTTGACTGCTTCAGGAAGTATCTGTATCTTATACAAAAATACAGACACTCTCCAACTTATGATGGTTGGACTTATAATTTTTCAGCTTTACAATGGTGCAAAAACAAATTACATTCAATAGAACCCATACTTTGTTTTTGTTTTTTACCCATACTTTGAATTCTGAATGTGTATCTCTTCCCAGGCTAGCAACATGTGGTACAATACCCTCATGATGCTGGGTAGCACCAGTGAGCACCAGTCATATGATCCCCAGGGTAAACAGTGGACACCCATATAACCATTCCATTTTTTTCACTTTGAGTATTCTATGAATTACTTGAGATATGCAACATTGATTAAAAAAATGTGTTTTGTATTAGATGAGTCTCAGCAACTGTAGGCTAATGAAATCTTTCTGAGTATGTTTAAGGTAGACAAGGTTAAGCTCTGATGTTCAGTAGGGTAGGGGTTCAAATTCCTTACACTTCCTACATTTTCAATTTACAATGGGTTTTCTGGACATAACCCCATCAGTTAAGGAAGATCTGCATATACTATTTCTAAAAGGACTTTCCAGTATATACAGGGTATTTTTGCTACTCTGCATTTCAAATTTTGAAACACTATGATTACAGTTATATATATTTTCTAATATTTGTATGATGTCATTATAATCACATTCCAAAGCAAACATCTAGAAGTTCAAATTCCTTGTGTACTTCATATAAATATTTTCACCACACTAGTTGAATGTGTGATCCGTTCTTCTCATTCGCAAGGATTTTGAAAAATTAGTATTTAGAGTCTATTGGGAAAAATATTTCGACTTACATGATTTATACAATTTCTTCCCTCAGGTCACATTTATTTTTCCCTCAGCATCTTCAAATACTGTTTTCAAAACAAGAGGTTAAGTGTTTTAAAATTTTGTGCCATATTAGAAAAAGGAAAATCTGCTATCTTTTTAATATATTAATTTGTATATAATTCACTTTGCTTCCTTTGGGTCCATAGGTCTGCTCTATTATCTCCTGTGTGTGGAAAGGTCAGTGCTGTGCTCTCTTGGCCTCACTAGGTTTTTCTTACAACCTCCCTGTTTGCCAAGAGAAGGAAGGTGTCATATCTAGATAGTTAGCAAGCACAGGTAAATAAGGAGTCTTTATGTGCAGCTCATATTAGATAGTTAGCAAGCACAAGTAAACAAGGAGTCCTTATATTCACACAGAAAACAAAAGAATTAAACATGATAGCTCCAAAATGGTCTTTAAAAACTATTTCCACTAAAATTCAGGATAAAAATGTGTTCATGGTAGCCGAGAGGACTTCTTTCAATGATTGAACTGTACCAGTGAGATCCAAAAGCCAACTAACTACTTGAAATAAGCAAAACTATCTTTGCAGGTAGAGAAGAAATAAACAAGCCAACACATACATATAATAGCATTTAGTACTTTTTTGAAAATCCACACTATGCCAGCTAATATTTAGAGAATAAGAATGCAATTCACCTTATATGATGCATTAAATTCTAAAATGAACCAGTAAAGGCTTCTCAAACCGTTTATGTGACTATACTGAGACCTGAGGCCTGAGTCATATTTATTTCCAGAAAGGGAACTGAAACTGTTTTCTCTGAGACAGAGGAAAGAGAACACAAAGGACCAGAAATAAGAACACATAGAGAGAGGGGCAAGTGACTGACAGGAGCCTGAAGAATTCAGTAAGAAAGAAGAGAGGCAAGCTGCCCCCAGATCAGAGGGTCGAGGAGTCCCTGAAATGTTTCATCGAGCTTTAGGAAGATTGTTTTGACTGCCTGTGGAGAACAGACAGCAACAGGGATATTCTGAAGGCAAGTCAAGGAGCTTGTGGGGCTAACCCAGACCAGGTAGTTCCAAGGCCTGGAATAAGATGGTGGGTGAAGAGAGATACATGCATTTGAGATCAATAAGGTAGTAAAATGGTAGGATTTAGGAACTGTTTGGGTAGACCCAGAAAGGAGAAAAATGGTAAAAATAAAGGAGTGATACTACCCGCTTTGATAGGACACTGGGCAGGTGGTGATGCCACTCACTGAAATTTAAATACCAGAAGGAGTATGAGACCTGGAGAGAATTGAATTTAGTTGAGAATATATTGACTTAGAGGCTTCCATGGAATATTTAAGGCTAAAATCCAGGAAGAATCTTTGTCTCTTATCATTCAGTCCACGAGCAAATCCTATTGGTTCTAACTTCAAAATATATCCAGAATATGACCTGACCACTTCTCACCATTTCCTCTGCTCTGATCCTAGTCCAAGCCACCACAGCTGTCTCTGGGATTACTGCACACTCTCCTAAACCGGTCTTTTTGCTTTCTCCCTTGTCCCTTCACATTTGTATTCAATGTAACAGTCAGAGCGGTCTCACTCAGGTGGGAGGTCATGGGAGGATTGGGGATAAAATCCAAAGGCCTTAGCATTCCTCTAAGGTCATCTGCATTCCCCCACTCCTGCATCTCTGACTTTGCCCTCCCTCACTCTTCTCCTTGCCAGAAGGTCATAAAATCCAAAGGCCTTAGCATGTTCTCTAAGTTCATCAGCACTCCCCCACTCCTGCATCTCTGACTTTGCCCCCCCCCGTCACTCTTCTCCCTGCCTTTCCTCAAATAAGCCAAGCATGCTCCCATTTCAGTGCTCCTTACATGTTCCCCGCTCTGTCCAGAATACTCTATGTAAGATATCTGCATAGCTTGTTCCTGTATTCAGAGTCACTTTTTAAGGGAGTTCTTGACTTATAAACCAATCCTGAACCTATCTACAATATCACCCTGCCCCTTTCTAGCTGTTTAATTATCCTTCCTTTACTTTATAATACTTATTACTACCTGAAACTATATTTTGCAGTTATGTATTGATTGCCTTTATGACATGAATTAAATGAAATGAGATGGAATGAAAAATTTGTGAATAAATTGGGGTGGTGTGGATAAAGGGAATAGTAATAGTAATCATTCTGTGAAAGAAGTGGGGAAGGGCCTGATAATAATTAGACCTTCACCTTCTGATTCTGACTTTGCGTGTTGTCCTCTGACCAACAGAAAGTCATCAAAGACTTTTGTAAAAGGTGGCAAGTCACAAAAGTGGTATTTTAGGAAGACCAAAAAGGCTTTCACTTCTTCATTTCCAATACCTACAGATAAACAGACATTATAAGGAAACATGCAGTAACTAGACAAAGGTCACAGATAAATTCTTACAATACCCTCCTATCTCTTTCTACCTTAATTTGTCATGAAAACTGCTTCCAATATAAGTAGGATGTTTTTATGGAAACAAATGTTACTGTTAAAATTAAAAATTCTTCCTAGCAAGTGCTCAGTGATTTTAGGACAAGCAAGCACAGTATAGCACTGAGGAGGTTATGAGTATATGTAGAGAGCAAATAACAATTACTACCATTTCCTGAATATGCTTATTTTCATAATAATAGATGACATAGATACCAACTTTGAGAAAAATATAAACTTGAAAATTTAAGTAACTACCCCACGGTCACAGAGCTGGGTCTTGCTCTCATCCACTACACTTTAGAAAGAGATGGAAAAAGTTCAAAATACTTTTTGCCTCCTTAATTGTAACATCTTAAAATAAAAGCCTTATATATGTGTTATTCAACAACTAGATATTAGGATCTTAGAATGTGTACAGTGCCATACTGGCAACAAAAAATGTAAGACATGATGCAACAGAAAAACTAAGTTAATCCATTCTGCTTGTATGTCAGTTTGTTTATCTTGGTTAGTTTTCATTAGAATCACAGCACATGCCTTATGAATTGTAGATTAACCTTATTTATGGCAATAAGAGAACAAGTAAATGAAATGCAGCAATTAAATGAAAGTACCTCATTTGATTTGAATTTATAATTTGAAAATATAGAGTGGGTACAGATGTAAAAAATCTATACTCACTAAAAATCTTTACACTAGAAGGTTTCATTTTCTTTTTAGTAGCTAAGACAAAGTGATATTGAAGATGATGTATAGATTTTTAAATTTAAATTTGTTCTTTAATAAGTATACATTAGAAACTATAGGTCACTAGTCTCTGGAGATTTATGATGTTGATTTAAAATGTATTAGTAAAATTTGCATAAAATATTCTTTTTAACTGGGTAGTGGAAAGATTTGGGGTCCTAAGGCAATGGAGAATTATTTTTCACTTTGAACTTCTGTTCTTTTTGATATAATGAATTTTCTGCTTTCAATGCCAAAAAGTAGTCTTTCAAGTTGCTTTCCAAATGACATTTTCTTACTTTCTTGAGCAAAATTGCTGACCTATTCATCTCAGTTGAAGATTTCTGAGTATTTAACTGCAGCCTTGGGAGACTCTGTTTTAGTCTGTTTGGGCAGCTACAACAAAATACCATAGCTGGGTATCTTATAAATAAAAGACATGTATTTTTCACTTTTTTAAGTGAAGAGAAATCCAAGATCAAGGCACAAGCATGGTTATATTCTCTGGGAAAGGGCCCTCTTCCTGGTTCATAGCTGGTGCCTTCCCTCTGTGTCCTTACATGGTGAAAGGGGCCTATAATCTCTGGAGCCTCTTTAATAAGGCACTAATTCCATCATTGATGAGGACTCCACCCTCATGACTTAAGCACCTCCCAAAGTTCCCACCTCCTAAAAACATCGTCTTTGGGTTTTAGGACCCACCATATGAATTTTGCAGGACACAACATCCAAACCAAGGTGGACCCAAAACACAGGACCCAACTAAGCTATCCCCAGGCTCCTGACCCCCACAGACATTGCATGGTACAAAAATCTAAAAAAAAAAAAAAAAAAATGGGGGCAGGTTGAGGGGGAAGGGTGCCTGGGTGGCTCAGTCCGTTAAACATCTGCCTTCAGTTCAGGTCATGATCCCATATCCTGGAGTCCTGAGATCAAGCCCACATCAGGCTCCCCGCTCATGCTCTCTTTATCTCTCTCTCTCTCTTCCTCTCAAATAAAGAACCTCAGAAGGAATTAACACTGCCAACACTTTAGTTTCAGCTTTCTAACCTTTAGAAGTGTGAGAGAATAAATTTTTGTGGTTTTAAGTCACTCAATTGATGGTACTTTGTTAAGGCAGCTCTAAGGAAACAAAAAAAAAAGGGAGGTCAAAGCAGTGATATAGAAGTGGGGAACTGGGGAAATGGTATTAATGATGGACAGGAGAAAATATGTTCTGGAGATATTTAGGAGGTAATATTGGCAGAGACCAGAAATTGGGAGTGGGGTTGTGGAAAGGGTCCAGGATGACTTCCAGTTTTGATGGGAGACACGGGTAAGCCCAAATGATAAATGAGTGTTGAAGAATCTACTTCAAGGATCATGTGCTCATTTTTCACTGGTTTAAATATTAAATTAAAGGAAAAGTTAGGGGATTCAAAAACTCAATTCTGGGAATACTGGACAAGTGTTAGATGTCCAACAGAGTCACCCATCCAAGGGCAAGTGATCATCAGTGAGAGTCTTAATAGCACCAAGTTCTGGCCAGACAAACAGGCAGAAATCTCTAATGGGAAAGCTTATATGTTTTGGTAAGCAGAAAGCCTCAAGAATCAGGTTTCCAGGGCTGCCTGTATCTAGGCATAAATAATTAAGGTCTCATCCTTTCATATATAAGGCTCACCTCAGTCCAGCCTTAAGAATCAGGGTTCTTTGCCCACATAAAGTAGAACCTCAAATAGGAGAAATGAAAACTGAAAAGAATATCAGCATAGAACCTCAGCTTTTAGAATGTGTTCTATTCTTCTTCAGGGTTATATTCTTCCACCCATCACCCCAAGATTCTTCACCTGCTAGGTACCATAAGTGAATACTAGAAAAAGCATTAGATCCAGAGACATTAAACTTCCAAGATGTGTGTCTTTAATTATTAAGCTGGCATTTAAGTATTACTTAAAAGTCTCAAAATGTAAAGTGATAGTAAAGGAGAGATTTGGGGTTGAGTTTAAGACTTGGCAGTCTTCAGCTCATATACTAGAAGTCAAAGTTACTTTATCTACTTAAAAAGCTCTTTACGCTTACATTTATACTTTATACTTACATTTCCCTTTCTCCAACTCCTATTACTTCCTGTGCTGGATTTAAGTCTCATTTTAATATATTTGTATTAGTCTAATTTCTATTATTGGACTGTAACTCCTTGAGGGCTGAAAACATGTCATCTATAACTTCATTTTTGGCCCCTAAAATAGCACAGTGCTTTGAAGAAGCTGACATTTTATTAAATGTTTGTTGAATCAATGGATTGGTTTTCAAGGTTACCCGTCTAATAAGTAAAAGACTTGGTCAGCAAATTATCTGGTGTCTTACCCAATTTGGATGAATTTCAGCAGCTTCAACAGTGACTAGCATTCCTTGAAGTTTGCTTAAAATGATAGTCTCTAGTTTAAATACCATAACTGGTGTTTTTACCATTCTCTCTTTTGAAAATATCATATCCTTTCAGGCAAGATGGACTTCCACTGCATGAATGCAAATTACAGTACAAAAAGTACATATTTGTTCAAGGGTATACTGTGATAAAAAACAGAATTGAGAATGACATTTAAAATCTTAGGTCCACGTTTCTGCAACCACTAGATTATGGAATTTTTTCCCCCTCTGAATGTACTGTATCACTTATTTGCTGTATTTACTTTTTATTTCAGGACAAGTTTTGAAAGTGGTAAAATAACTCTTTAATATTTTATTTAAATAGTTTACCATTTTCAGAAAAACAAAATATTTGGCCCAGAACCAGAAATTTAACATATATTAAAATAAAACCATTCTCTTAACTTTTGTCATAGCCAGACATTATATGTTGTAGAATTAAAGTATAAAAACATTAGTTTCATATAACTGAAATAAAAAACATTGCAACTCAAAACAAATAGTAAAATAATAAAATATTCCAGTGAACATTAATTTTGTGATAATCACATAGGAATTAAAATAAAATTTATCTTTTACTGTGCTGTTTTTTGTCAGTATAATCCCTCAGGAATGAACCTAAAATCTATATCATTTTAGTTCTTAATATGTAACTTTTTTGTACTATTTGTAAACTTTCAAGTGATCCCAAGATTCTCTTCTATCTACATATTTGGTATCATGGCAAAAGTTTTCTCTATTTCTTTCTCTACTTACATAATTTTTTCCCCATGGTAAATACATCAGTTTACATTCCCATCAACAGTGCATAAGGTTTCCTTTGCTCTCCATTCTTGTTAACACTTATTATTTCTGGTCTTTGATAATAGCCATTCTAATAGTTTTAGAGTGGTACCTTATTATGCTTTTGATGTGCCTTTCCCTGATGATTATTTATACTGAACACCTTTCCATGTACCTTTTGGCCATCTGTATATCTTCTTTGGAAAAATGTCTACTTAAAACTTCTGCCTATTTTTTTTACATCAGATTGTTTTGTTTATTATTATTATTATTATTGAGTTATTTAAGTTCTTTATATATTTTGGATATTTCTCCTTTATCAGATTTATGGTTAGCAAATAACTTTTTCCTTTCCATTGGTTACTTTTTCATTTTGTTGATTGCTTCTTTTGCTGTAAGAAGCTTTTTATTTTTTTTAAGATTTTATTTATTTATCTGTCAGAGAGAGAGCAAGCAGGGGGAGAGGCAGGCAAAAGAAGGAGACAGGGTCCCTGCTGAGCAAGAAGCCCAATGTGGCACTTGATCCCAGGATCCCGGGATCATGACTTGAGCTGAAGTCAGATGCTTAATGGACTGAGCCACCCAAGTGTCCCTATAAGAAGCTTCTTAGTTTTATATAGCATCACTTTTTAATTTTTGTCTTAACTGCTTATGTTTTTGGTGTCAGGTGTAAAATGTGTTGCCAAGACCAATGTGAAGGATATTTTTCGCTACATTTTCTGCTAAGAGTTTTGTAGTCTCATGTGTTAGGTCTAAATATTTAAGCCATTTCAAGTTAAATTTTGTGATGCTGCAAGATAGGGATCCAATTCCATTTTTGTTATATGGTTACCCAGTTTCCCAACACCACTTGTTAAAGAGACTATCCATTCCCCATTAAGAATTTTTGGCTCCTTTGTGAAGTATTAGTTGACTGTATAGTTGAGAGTATATTCTATACTCTATGTTCCCCACTGGTCTATATGTCTGTTTGTATGCTAGCACTATACTGTTTTAATTATTGTACCTTTGTAGTATAGTTTCAAATTATAAAGTGTAATGTTTCCAGCTTTGTTCTTCATTCTCAGCACTGCTTTGATTACATGGTGTCTTTTTCATTCCATACAAATTTTAGGATACTTTATTTTTATCTCTACAGAAAATGCCATTGGAATTTTGATATGGATTACTCTAAATCTATAGGTGGCTTTGGGGAGTATGGACATTTAACAATATTAATTCTTCTGATCCATCGACACTGGATGTTTTCCTATTTGTTTTTATCTTCTTCAATTTTTTTTCATCAAAGTTTTGTAGTTTTCATTGTATAGATCTTTCACCTCCTTGGTTAAATTTATTCTTAAGTATTTTATTGTTTCTGCTGCTGTTGTGAATAGAATAGGTCTTTTTTTCATTACTTTTTGAGATGTTAGGTTGTTAGTGTATAAAAACACCTCTGCTTTCTGTATGTTGGTTTTAGGTCCTGCAACTTTACTGAATTCCTTGGTTAATTCAAACAGCTTTTTGACTGAGTCCAGGATTTTCTTTTTTCATTTTTTTTTTGAGTCCAGGATTTTCTATATAAAAATGCATATCATCTGCAAATAAAGATAATTTTACTCCTTCATTTCTCATTTAGATGACTTCTTTTTTTCATCCTGCCTAATTGCTCTAGCTAGGACTTCCAGACTTCTAGGACTATGTTGAATAAGAGTGATGAGAGTGGGTATTGTTGTCTTGTTCCAGATCTTGGAAAAGTTTTCAAATTTTCACCACTGAGTGTGATGTTAGCTGTGAAATTTGCCCTATGTGGGCTTTACTATGTTAAAGTATGTTCCTTCTAACCTAATTTGTTAAGAGTTTTTATAATGAAATATTATTTGCCAAAAGATTTTTCTGCTTCTCTTGAAAGGTTATCTTTCATTCTATTAATGTGGTGTATCACATTTATTGATTTGCATATGCTGAGCCATTCTTACATCCCAGGAATAAATTCCACTTGATTATGGTGTATGATCCTCTTAATGTGGTGCTAAATTTGATTTGTTAATATTTTTTTGAGAATTTTTGCATGTTATTCATCAGAGATATTGGTCTGTAGCTTTCTTTTCATGTAGTGTCTTTATCTGGATTTGGTATCAGGGTAATTTTCCTTCTGTTTCTCATTTCTAGTTTCACAACATTGTGGTAAGAAAAGAAGCTTGAAGCGGGGTGCCTGGTGGCTTTGTCAGTTAAGTGTCTGACTTGGTTTTGGCTCAGGTCATGATCTCAAGGTCATAAGACTGAGCCCTATCTACGGCTTCATGCTCAGAATGGAGTCTGCTTGAGATTCTCTCTCTCCCTCTCCGTCTGCCCCTCCTCCTGCTCTTGCACACTCCCTCTCTAAAAGAAACAAGTAAAATCTTTATAAAATGAAAGAAAAGAAAAAAAGAAAAGAAAAAAATTATTTCAAATTTATTAAATTTGCCAAAACTTGTTCAGTGACCCATCAAGATCTATCCTGGCAAATGTTTCATGTGTATTTGTGAAGAATGTGTATGCTGCTGCTGTTGGATAGAATGTTCTATGTATGTATGTTAGGTCTACTTGGTCTAAAGTATGGTTCACATGTAACATTTCCATGTTAGTTTTCTATTTGGATGTTCTACCCATTGTTGAAAGTTAAGGTATAGAAATTCTCTATTTTATTGTATTTTTTTCCATGTCTCCCATCAGATCTCTGAGTATTTGCTTAATGTATCTAGATACTCTGATGTTGGGTCCATATATATTTATGACTATTATACCATCTTGATAAAATGACCCCTTAACCATTATACAATGATAAGCCTTTGTTTTGTTAACATTTTTAGCTTAAAGTCTCTTTTTTTCTGATAGTTATCCTACTCTCTTTCATTTTTCACTTGCATGAAATATATTTTCTCTATCCCTTCACTTTGAGCTTATGTGTAACTTAAAGCTAAAGTGACTCTTTTGTTAAGTAGTACATAGTTGAATCTTGCTTTCTATCCATCTAGCCATTCTATGCCTTTTTTGATTGGAGAATTCAATCCAATTAGAGATACTGTTGATAAGTAAAGACTTACTGATGCCATCGTATTGTTTTGACACTTTTGTAGTTCCCTTGTTCCTTTCTTTCCTATTGCTCTTTCATTTGGGTTAATGATTTCCTTTGTGAATTGATGAATTCATGATCAGTGATATGCACTAAATCCCCTCTTTATCTTTTGTCAATCTATTATAGGTTATTGTTTTGTGATTACCATGGAACTTGCATAAAGCATTCTATATAAGTCTAAGGGTCTGTTTATACTGATAACAACTTCACTTGCATAAAATAACTCCAACCATTCACATTCCCTTTTTATATTTTTAATGTCACAATTTATCTCTTTTTACTTTGCTATTATTAACAAATTATAGTAACTATAGCTATTAATACTGTTGTCATTTAACCTTTATATTATACCTGAATGTTTAACACACCACATTACAATAATCTGAACTTGACTATACATTAACCTTTATTCATGTGTTATATATTTTCATGTTTTCAAGTTACTAATTACTGTACTTTCACTTCAATTTAATGAACTCCTTTCAACATTTCTTTTAGACCAATCTAGTGGTAATGAATTCCCTCAGTTTCTGTTTGCCTGGGAAAGTTTTTATTTCACCTACATCTCTCAAAGACAAGTGTGCTGGATATTCTTGGTTGGCATTTTTTTTTCTCCTTCAACCTGCTCTTTTCTGGCCTGTAAAGTTTCTGCTGATAGTCTAATTGGAGCTTCTTTGTAGAAATGTAGAAGGTTTTTTGATACTTTTAAGATCCTCTCTTGTTGATTTTTGACAGTTTTATTAAAATATATATTGGAGAAGATCATTTGGAATTAAAATAATGAGTGAATCTATTAGCTTCAGGAATGTGTATGTCTAAATCTCTCCCCAGGTTTGGGAAGTTCTCAGTCATTACTTCTTTCATTTCTCCCTCTCTTCTCCTTCTAGAAATCTAATAATTCACATATTAGTTCTTTTCATGCTGTCCCTTAAATCATGTAGGTTTTCTTCACTCTTTTTCATCCTTTTTCTTTTGCTCTCTATTGACTGGGTATTTTCAAAGTTCCTATCTTCTAACTCACATATTCTTTTTCTGTTGGGTCTATTCTGAAGTTGAGGCCCTCTACTGATTTTTTTTTTCATTTCATTCTTTGAATTCTTCAAACCCAGAATTGTTGTTTGATTCTTTATGATTTTTATTGCTTTGTTAATTTTCTCATTGTGTTCATGTATTGTTTTCCTGGTGTAACTGAATTATCTTTCTGTGTTTTCTGGTAGCTCACCGAGTTTCCTTAAAGCAACTATTTTAAATTCTTTATTGAATAAATTGTATTTCTCCATATCTTTGAATCTAATTCCATGATAGTATATTTCCTTGATTTTTCATGTTCCTTGGAGTTTTGTGTTGCTATCTTCACATTTGACATAGCAGTCACCTCCCCCAAACTTACCAGGTGCCTTCAGGATAGAAATAGTGTCAGTCATGTTAGAAATACTGAGGCTTTCTTAGACCTTATATGAATATACCTGCTCCATACTTCTTATCCTTTCTTGTGGAAGAAATCTGAAGTTTGTCTTCTCTCAATCCTACAATGCACCAGGCTGGTGGCTGATAACCTTTCTTTTATTTTCCTGAGTTAACCATACAGCTCAAGTTTGTGGTTTCCCTCTGGCCCACAGACCCTGGTGTTATTTCTGTGTATGCTCACTAGCCTTCTACTCAAATTCACCCTTCCTGCTCTCTAGAGCAAGCAAAAAAGACCAGCCAAAGAGTGGGGTGAGCTATGTGTGATGCATGCAGGTGCTGGGGGTTCCCAAGGGCCAGTTGGGGGTACCTACACATAGGCTTCCCCAGCATCTCATTGGTGGGCTTCTTGATGGAGTATACTATGCAGTCAGTAGGAACTATATCCCTGAAAATTTCCTGATCTCTTTCCTCCCCCTAGCCAAAAAGTTCCCAATTTAGGATTCTAGATGTTGTGAGAGAGAAATGAGTCTCTTTGGCAATATCCTGCACAGCTGGAAAAGCTAGTTAGTCATTCACCAGCTCTCCCTTCCCCCCTTGCAGGAGAAATCTCTGGCCAAATAGGTCTCATTTAGTGCTAAGCTCTATGATCTTGGGGAATGGATAATTTGGGCAAGATCAAGCTGTTCCTATCCACTACAATTTGTCTAAACTTATATATATTTTTTTCTGCTCAAAGAGGGTGCTGAAACTTGTCTGGAAAGTTGGACTTCCACAGAGGCTCTCTTGCTTCTCTGTAAAAGACTGCCCAAGTCAGTGTTTTCCAGGTGTTCTGGACCACTGCCAAGAGGGACTGGAACTGGTTCACAGACTATTCAGGTTTCACAGCAGGTACTGAGGTCTTCTGTCAGGTGATTATCCAATGCATAGATGAGCAAGACTCTTTCCTGGTCCCTTGGCATATGGTGCTAGATGCCACAACTTCCACAGAGGCACCTTTGTCCATGGATGAATGCCAAATTTTTGTTGTTATGGGGGGAGGGAACAAAAACAAGGGACATCTTATGTTGCTATGATGCTGGCACTATCTCCTTGAGAAATGTCTTCATACTTACATACCAAAGGCAAAAGAGGTTATTTTAAGGAAAGAAAAGAATCTTCAACAATAAATACATTCTCTGGGCCAATCTGAGTAAAGCATAACCTCCTCTCTAGCATATAAAAGGTTATCACGGAAGAGTGCTGTTGGAGAACAGGACACTGTGAACTCTAAGATATTGCTGCTAGATATACCCCACCTGGCTGGTCCAGTCAATATTTTGGTTCTCAGAGGAGATAAAATAAGTTAAGGAATACTCCTCCCAGAACAGTCATATATTCAGGCTTATTTCTGTCTGGTTGTGCTACATAATGCAATCAAACAAGTAAACATATTAGGTACTCAAAACAAAGTAAACACAGAGAAAGTTAAATAAAGAGCCTTTAAAGAGCTTTAGAAATCAACATGTCCTTTTTTCATGCTCTCTCCAAATATCTGTTGCTGGCTTTCTAATGAGACTCCAAACTAGTGGTTGCCTAGAATGGAGGTGTGGAGGCAGGGAAGGGGTAGATACTCTCTCTCTGTCCTGGCTCATCCCAACACTCACTATATGACTCATAAAAATTATGTGCTCAGGACTCAAAATGAGAATCAGGTATGGACTGAAATGTAGGTTACAGGGCTCTTACCCACTTCGCTGCTTTAACTTCTAGTATGCAATATACATTTGTGAGCCCATGATTTTTGGCAGTTTCTGATAGTACTGACATGTGTTTGGCTATGATCAACTGAAACCCCTGCATTTTCTAGTCCTGAACTGTTCTTCAGCCTGGCTCACCACCATAACACCACTCCCATTCTGCACGTAGGTGGCTGACTTTCAGGACATGAGGCTAAGACTGCATATTGGGTTCTATATTAATTATATGTCATTGTTTTGGGCCCATTCCAGTCTGTCCTCAAATTTTCTGAATTCTAATTCAAACATGTTAATTATTCCTCAAGGCTTTAGGCCATTCCAAATGTATTTGTTCAACACTTGCTAACACATTGTTAGTAACTATGCAAGGGAGTGGCACTGCAGAAATAAAAAAAATAAAACTGATTTTTACATAAGCTCAAGCATTGACAAAATTTTTTACTTCCTTCACAATCATGGTATTTATGGTCTACTACTACTCCAGCCCACATATCCTATTGCTCTAGCCACACTGAACTTTTCAGCATTCACTTTCTTGACAAGTATTTTCATACCTGTATGTAGATCTTAGTGTGCTATTCCTTCTGCTTGTTATACACTCCCTTGCTTCTTCTCTAAGCAAAGTCCTAGTCACTTCTTCAGGACGTAGTTTAAATGCTAACCTAGGCCATAGATGACTAATTCTGAGCAACCTGAGGGTCTCATACTCCCTTTCACCTGAGTAGGGGAACCCAATGACCACATTAAGCCAGCATGTCTTGCACAGCCCCATTATCTTTCCTTGGTCACCACCCAAAGTACAAGCTTCTTCAGTCATTTTTCTCTTAAATTCATATCTCTGTACTATTCTGTAATTCTTTTCACCTGACCACACATTTCAGTGTTTTCCCCGTTCTCAAAAAAAATGTTTTCATGAAAAAATAAATTGTACATTTTCACTGATTATTTGATTATTTTCTCCGTGCCCTTTACCTTAATTCAAACCTAGCTCTCCCATATAAAACTCACAAGTAAAATCTATTCATTTTCTCATATTCTGTTTTATGTTGGAGTCAGGATTAATAGTCATCCTCAGTGATGCCTCCAGACCCTTAGGGCTACAGAATTCTCTGAGAAACTGATTTTTTTAAAAAGATTTTATTTATTTATTTGACAGAGAGAAACACAGCTAGAGAGAGGGAACACAAGCAGAGGGACTGAGAGAGGGAGAAGCAGGCTTCCCGCCAAGCAGAAAGCCCAATGTGGGGCTCGATCTCAAGTCTCCAGGATCATGACCTGAGCCGAAGGCAGTCGCTTAGCCAACTAAGCCACCCAGGCGCCCCTGAGAAACTGATTTTTAAAGGCGTATGCAGCACTCCAGTTGTCCACCCTCTCTCTCTTAACACCTGAAGGCTTTTGCACTTCTCAGCATCATTTCCTATACACCAATTGCTAATACCATCTCCAAGTCTAAAAGGACCACCTTGAGCTCTTAGTTCCTCTACCTCATCCCCTCTTCAGTAAACCTCACTTCTATTCCACATTTCCAACTCTCATGTCGAGGCCCTGGATCTTGTCATGACCCATAACTGATCCACTACCAAACTCTGAAATTCAAACAACTACAGTATAGCTTCCATCATCTTGGGCTCTACTACTCAGCTTTTCTCTCTCTTGTACTAGGTCTTAGATCTCAGCAAGGCAACCAGTTCCTAAATGCTTCTGCTCACACGGTATCAAATAATCTACTCATGTCTTGACTTGATTTCTTCTCATATTCAGCCCCATAGTAGAGTACCTCAATCACTCTTACCATGTTCTAAACTCCCTTGCTTGTACTACACTCACTTATTTAAACTCAATGTCTGCCTTCTGTACCTGGACAGTTGAACTAACCAGAGAAAATAAGTTGTGCATGTCAGTGTCATGATAGATCTGTGGCTTCCAACACCAACAGCTCACTCACTGCTGTCTAGAAATACTTCTCGGTTTCTCTAGTGAATGCTCTCTTCTCATTCCCCATGCAGCTATTTCAAAATGTCTCCACTCATCTCAAAGCTCTGGCTACATTCTTGTTCAATATAAAATGATAATCTTAATATCACACAATAAAAATTAAAGCTAACAGAATTCCTTCAATTTTCTGCCATCAGATCTACAAATATAACAGTATCTACATGCATGTTTTCTATCTTCCCTCTTGTTACAGTGAAAAAGGATTTGGCCACCTAGATAGAGGTAATTTATCTTCTCATGGCATCATACCTGTGACAGCTTTTCATGGAGCCAGCTCTGTTAATTACATTGTCTATTTTCAGGAGGCTTCTCACCAACATTTCAATAGACTCTAATCTTTTTGATCTGAAACAACAGAAACCCTTACTCAAACTAGGTTCCTTCCTACTCCAGAATCAAATTCTGAAACACCCACAAGCTGCACACAAGCTTATGTTTAGACACCTCTCATTTACTCCTTAACACATTGTGAAATTAGACATTTCACTAAAATACCAGATCTTGCCAAAGCTGCAAAAATTTCTGATTGCTAAATCCAATGAAAACTCATCTGTCTTTGTCTTAACCTACTCGTTCATTCAATAAATATTTGCCGAAGCCTTATTACACCAAAGCCATGAACTAGGTGCTAAAATAGAATTTAAAAAAACACACAACTGCTGCCCTTGTGAATATGAACTGAGAGTTTACTGTGATGATATAGTAACTACACATTGAAAGGTGAACTTACTAAAAAAAAATTTCTTCACACTCCTTTCCCAAGGTGTCTTTTAAACATGGGAATCAGATCCCTAACAAGCTTTAAGATGGAAACTATTTTCTTGAAAGTCAGAGATGACCAAATATCCTGTTTTTCCATTAGGTATCATATCTTGTTCCCCTACAGTAATGCATATACTTTTGATTTGATTTTCTTTCTTGTATTATGAAAGAAATCATAAATTATCTGACACTCACACTTAACCATAAGTTCCTTCAGCATAGTGTTTATGTTAAATTCTCCTTTTGTTCTCCCATAGCCTTAAACATACAAGATTTTCAAAATATTGTTAAGTGAACACATGAGTATGTGTGTCTGCATAAGAAAATGATTTAGCGTTAAATACACAATTACTACCCCCCAAAAAAGAAAAAGCAGTTATACTGAGTTCTACAGATTCCATTGAGACAAAGGAATCATTTATATAATTTATATTTTAACATCTTGTTTTCCTAACTCCATATGACATATTTTCTTTTAATTCTGATTATAAAGTTAAGCAGAAAAAATTTAAATTTATGGCTTAATCGTTGGCACATAAACTAATCATAGTCATTCTAATAAGAAACCCAGTACAGAAATCTGTAAACTTTTGTGACTCAGACAAGGGTATTCTGAATGCTGCTAAGTTTTTGCTAATTTTTTTTAAATGAAAGACTGTGCTAGAGACAAAATGAGCTGAAGAGCACAGCAATTATGTAGGAAATCAGATCAATTAATATTAAGGATAATAATGTTGGACTTTTCTGCAACAATACAATGTGGAGGATCATTTGTTTCAACAACAATCTCATTTTTTCATAATTTCATATTTTAATAGCATGTATGTACAAATATATTTCTAGATGTTTTTATCCCTCAAGAAATCTTATTTTTAAGGGAAAAGCACTTGGTGGCGACATGGCAACAACTGGTGTCTGGTTTAAAAACATTTCTTTGGATGTTAAAGTTAAAACAAATGGTTCTAAAAAAATAAATTCAGATCATTTTCTTACTCTTTAGAATAAAATGCTAAAAGTACTGCATGCCATTTTTGGCATTTGAGCGTTACATTAAGACATTTAAGCAAAGAACTTTGTTTTGCAGAACTTTTTCCTTTCTACTAGAATAGACATAATCCAGAGTGGACTGAAGTGATTCACTAATATTTTGTGTCCTTTGTATTATAAAAACTATTCTCATCAAATTAAATTTGAAAATAAGATAAATTGGTCTTTAATACAATAATGTGAGATATGAAGTTGCTATTTTTTCCCCTATTCCAGCAATTTCTGTAGTAGTTACAGACTTTGAAGTGACTGTGCTTTTATTTCCACTAGACCTCTTTTTTCCTAAAAGGACATAATTTGGTACTCTTTTTTAACAATTAGAATCTATTCAAAGAGGTAGATGAAACCAAAAGAAAGGAGTCAGAAAGTAGGCAAAGTATCACAAGTATATATACAAAGACGTGGTTAGGAATGACAAGAAGCCTTAGAGCTTAGGGCTTTGATGCGATTCAACTGCAACCTAAGAGACTAGTGGGCTTTAAATAATCATTTTAATTTAGTAGTGGCTCGCCAGTCACCTTTTGGTAATTCACCTGAATTAGCCCATTTTAATGCCAATAATTCTCTTCCTATTGACTTAAAGAATTAAAGACTTTTAAAACTCTGATCCACTCTATTGTTCACCTTCTCTTTCCCCATCATCCTATTATGGACACTTAAAGTTTATTATAATCATTGCCTACCTCTTAGTTAAATTATAAAATTGGCTTAAGTGTTATTAAATTCCTGAGAGATTAATAACATGATCAAAGAGCAAAGCCCATCCCTTAAAATATAGTTTTCAAACTGTGGTTTCAAATTACCATCTGAAAAGTTCATGGCCTACTGGTGTCCTAAGGTCTCCTCCTCTTTAATATGGTGGTTTTTTTGAATTAATATTAGGCTAAAATCACAAGCCATGTCCATGAAAGGAATTTGTAAACATAATACATAAAGTATATTTCTAAGGGACACCAGAATAACAGGCTTTCAATAGTAATTCTATGGCAGAAATACACTGGAAAACCATCAATATGACAAGAAATTAAATTATTTCATGGTATTCTCTTCTCCATATTGTCTTTTTTTTTCTTCCTTCTTATTTAAACATATATGGGTTAAATTTTCTCAGGAAATATCTTACTATGGTAATTTAATTAATTCTCCTTTAATGTATGTGTGTATTGTGTTTAACCTAATAAATGTATATAGTAGTGATCAGATATTCTTCAAGTAAGAATTTTATTATTCTCACCATAGTTTGGATAATCAGACCAATTAAACAGACAACTTGGATAATAATATTAGACTTTTCTGTAACAATATAGTGTAGAAGATCATTTGTTCCAACAACAATCTCTGTTTTTATCCTAATTTCATCTTTAATAGCCTATAGGTACAAATATATTTCTGGATGTTTTTATCCCTCAAAAATCATGTTTTTAATGGAAAAGCACTTGAAGGGGACATTGCAACAACTGGTGTCTGGACTAAAAGCATTTCTTTGGATGTTAAAGTTAAAACAAATGGTTCTAAAGAAAATAAATTTAGATGATTTTCAAATGCTGTTGACTTACAATGAATGATTTTTTTAAGTTAAGAAAGCTATCATTGCTCCCCAATCATTCATTCAACAAATACCTGTTAGGTGGCTATTGCATATAGACATTATGCTACATCCGAGAGATCTTTCTAGAAGCCAAGAATTGACTTGGGGATGAAACTGTCTAACAATGGTAGCTCCCAAAAGATCCTTCTTCAGGTTTACCAAATAATGATACAAACTCGAGTACGGTACAAAATAAATGCAACAAAAATAAAATGTTAGAAAAAAATGAACCTGCATTTTCAACTATCATTTGAATAAAAGGTTTAATAAAGGAGTAATACTTTTTTACCTTAATGAGTATGGACTGGAAAATATTTGGAGGAACGCATCACAAAGCAGCACCAGTAAGAAAGAGCAGGCAGAAAAAATTGATACTTGCTAAGACTAAAAATAATTTTTGGCATTATTTGTGGCTCATAGCTGTTCCCTGAAAAGTTCCAGAATTTTTTAGGTTCTAACAGGTCTTCACAAGCAAACACCTTGCACTAGGTAGTATGTGTATTTGCTGTATTAACTAAAGGACAACATTTATGAAAGTCAGAGGATGTTATGAATTATTATGCTGAGACAATTGATATAAACTGAGACTATCCAAAGCCACAGCATATGATCTCCAAAAATCTAGGGAATAAATAATGTGTAATTTACCCATAATTCTTTAAATGGGAATTCAGCAAAGTTTAAAATTTGAACACACCTCAGGTTATAATTGGAAATATTCATGGTCTACTATTTATTTTCTACCTTAATTACTTTAAAATCATGTTATATATCATTTATTTTAATCATAATCATTGATCATTTAAGTGGAGACAGAGAAATGGAGAAAAAAAGGAAAGTTCTAAAAATGTCAATCACAAAACCGTATGTCATTGTTTGTCTTATAGAAGCAAGTACAAAACACTCTGTTTTCCTCTAATATCATTATCATTTAACATCAAATGCATTTTACTAAACTTTCTTGGTCTTGATATCCAGAAACTAATTGATTGAGTGACTGATTTTTTACTTACACAAAGGCTCTGCTCTAATTTCTCTGCAGCTGGATAACATTAGTTAACATATTGGTTGAAAATTAACTAACAGTGCTTATCAGAAGATTACATTACAACACCTGCTTCAAATTATTTACTTAAATATTATAGCCTGACTACTTCCCCCTAAAATAGCTCTTGTTGTGAGGTTATATTCTGAGTACTCTTCAAAATTGCTGTATTTCCTAGGCCTGGCTTTCTCAGAGAAGGTCAATGAGACACCTCTGGGAGAGGAAAACTGGTTACAAAGCACATGGATTGCTCTGGCTTTATTTTCAGTTACAGTTGTATTAGCATCCTCTTTGGGCCTCAAGAATAATGTGAATGCAATTGGTGCAGATGTGGATTGCAGTAGTGTGGAACATGCAAGAGCTGTGTTTGAGCAAATTTTGAAAACCTCTCTATTCAGTATCAATTCTCATTTAATATTCACGAAGCTTCAATTTTTATAAAACAAAACAAAACAAAACCTGTGTTGAAGCAAGAGAGCCAAGAAGTCAAAATGAAATAGTCCCACTTCTATTTCTTGCATTCACCTTACATTCATTTAACACATACCCTGGAGAATGGGTGGGTAAATACAGCCCACAAGATCTCTGTTCATGTCTCCTATCCCCAATTACTCACACATGCAAGATAACTTTAGGTAGTGGCTTGAGAAATAAACAGCAGCAAATAAATAGTAACTTTAAGTAAGAGATAGTGACTCTAAATAAAAGCCACTGATGTTTACCTATCTTAGTTTCTAGATTCTTCTTCTTATCTTTCAATGACACTTCTGTACACTATTAAATCCAAGGTTTTCCCAACTTTAAAGTCAGCATCACCCAAGAGGGTGTCAAATTACTTCTTCAGTTACTCATACCTAATAACACCAATCAAAATGCAAAATTCCAATTTCAATACTCCAATAAAGGGGCAGGTTTCCTCATCAAATACATGTTCATGTGTATTTGTTTATAGGGTGTGGTACTAAGGGCTGGTCAGCAAAGAAAAACGAATTTGAAACTGATGGCAAGAGTAAAAGGAGGCAGGAAGATAAGAAATTCTTATTTTTTTCTAAAGATTTTATCTATTTATTTGAGAGAGTGAGCATGAGAGAGAGACAGAGAGAGAGAGAGAGATCACAAGTAGGGGAGAGGGGCAGAGGGAGAAGCGGACTCCCCACTGGGCAGGGATCCCAGAACCCTGGGATCACGACCTGAGCTGAAGGCAGACACCAAATCAACTGAGCCACTCAGGAGCCCAAGAAATTCTTATTTTAGCACTTTGTACCACAATGGACACAAGGAAAGTACCAGTGAGAAGAGCTCTAGACAGCCAGGGGAGGTAGCTTAATTAATGGCACCAGATTGACAAAAGTGGCCAAAAGGAGAGTATCAAGTATTGGAACAGACAAGAGTACAGAAAGAGAGGTGGGATACGACAAAATATAATGTCAGTAGGCCATGCCAGTGAAGGTGTTATTGAACAGTGTGGTCTGGCTTCTATTCTCTTACGCACAGAGAAAGGTAGCAAGAGCTACAATGGTTTCACAGGAAACCACATATGGGGATGTGGATACTCTTTACATACACGCTGTGTGTGTGTGTGTGTGTGTGTGTGTGTGTGTGTGTGTACCTTTAATCTTCACATAAACCCTATGAAATTAGTACTAGTGTTAGTTGTTTCATGAATAAAGAAACTGAGGCATAGAGAGAATAATAATTTCCCCAATGTCAAAGTCACACAGCCTGTATGCAAGTAGATGAGCTAGGTTATGAACTTATGCAGTCTGACCCTGGTGCTCAGGCTCTTGACCACTACGATGTACTATAGGGTTTGAGTACTGAGGTTGGTGGTAGGGCCTGTGGGAAAGGCACAAATACATACAACCTGTTAGCCCTTAAGTCTAGAAGATAATTTTCAAATTTGTACTTTATAAACTATAACTTTGAAAGCTCCCTGATTAAATTTAATAAAATTTGTAATCACATTGTTTTACTTCATTTAAGCATGCAATTTTTAAAATAAAAACATGCAGTGCAAACCAACTGATTTTGTGTTTTACTTTCACTAGCAAACTTTTGGCATGGATTTAAATATCAGAATGTGTTAGGATGTAAATTTGGCCTTCCTTCTGTACTTTGTATCTTGCTGGTACAGTAGTTCTAGAGAGCTAAATATTTGTGATTTGTATTTCCATTAGAAAAATCTGTTTCTCATTCTTCTTGAGCAATGACTTTGAAACTATATGTTAAAGGCTCATAGAAGCGGGTTCCTGATAACAATTTTTTAGTCTTCCAAGATACATTGAAAAATATAATGAGATAAAGAAATATAATGAGGGTTTTTTTAGAAATATATTTATAAATACATATTTTATCTGAGGTACTTGGACAGACAAGACTATATATCTAAAATTTATAAGGATTAAAAAAATCTATCTATGAAAAACCCACAGCGAATATCATCCTCAATGGGAAAAAACTGACACCCTTTCCTCTGAGATCAGGAACAAGGCAAGGATGCCCACTCCCACCACTACTATTCAACATAGTGTTAGAAGTCCTAGCAACAGCAATCAGGCAACAGAAAGAAATAAAAGGTATCCGGCTTGGCAAAGAGGAAGTCAAACTCTCTCTCTTTGCAGATGACATGACACTCTATGTGGAAAACCCAAAAGACTCTATCCCCAAACTACTAGAACTCATACAACAATTCGGTAATGTGGCAAGATACAAAATCAATTAACAGAAATCAGTTGCATTTTTATACACTAACAACAAAAAAATAGAAAGGGAAATCAGAGAATCGATTCCATTTACTATAGCACCAAAAACTATAAGATACTTAGGAATAAACCTAACCAAAGAAGTCAAGGATCTGTACTCAAGGAACTACAGAAAAATCATGAAAGAAATTGAAGAAGACACAAAAAGATGGAAGAGCATTCCATACTCATGGATCAGAAGAATAAACATTGTCAAAATGTCTATACTGCCCAGAGCAATCTATACTTTCAATGCCATTCCAATCAAAATTCCACCAACATTCTTCAAAACGTTGGAACAAACAATCCTAAAATTTATATGGAACAAAAAAGACCTCGAATCGCTAAGGAATTGCTGAAGAAGAAAACCAAAGCTGGGGGCATCTCATTACCTGACTTCAGGCTTTATTACAAAGCTGTGATTACCAAGACAGCGTGGTACTGACACAAAAACAGAGAAACAGACCAATGGAACAGAGTGGAGAGTCCAGATATGGACCCACAAATCTATGGGCAAATCATCTTTGACAAAGCAGGAAAAAATATCCAGTGGAAATAAGACAGTCTCTTCAATAAACGGTGCTGGGAAAATTGAACAGCTACATATAGAAGAATGAAACTAGACCATTCACTTACACCACACACAAAGGCAAACTCGAAATGGATGAAAGACCTCAACATGAGGCAGGAATCCATCAAAACCCTGGAAAAGAACATAGGCAGTAACCTCTTTGACATCGGCCACAGCAACTTCTTTCAAAACACGTCTCCAAAGGCAAAGGAGACAAAAGCGAAAATGAACTTCTGGGACTTCATCAAAATAAAAAGCTCTGTACAGCAAAGGAAACAGTCAACAAAACAAAGAGGCAACCACAGAATGGGAGAAGATATTTGCAAATGACACTACAGACAAAGGGCTGGTATCTAAGATCTATAAAGAACTACTCAAACGCAACACTCAAAAAGAAGATGAACACATCAAAAAATGGGCAAGAGACATGAAGAGGCACTTCTCCATAGAAGATATACAAACGGCTAACAGACAGATGAAAAAATGTTCAGCATCACTAGCTATCAGGGAAATTCAAATCAAAACCACACTGAGATACCACCTTACACCAGTCAGAATGGCCAAAATTAACAAGACAGGAAACAAGTGTTGGAGAGGCTGCGGAGAAAGGGGAACCCTCTTACACTGTTGGTGGGAATGTAAACTGGTGCAGCCGCTTTGGAAAACAGTGTGGAGATTCCTTAAAAAATT
>PITA01016026.1:36125-48066 GCA_004023965.1 Spilogale gracilis | reverse complement strand
ATTTTGGCCATTCTGACTGGTGTAAGGTGGTATCTTAGAGTGGTTTTGATTTGAATTTCCCTGATAGCTAGTGACGCTGAACATTTTTTCATGTGTCTGTTGGCCGTTTGTATATCTTCTGCGGAGAAGTGCCTCTTCATGTCTCTTGCCCATTTTTTGATGTGTTCATCTTCTTTTTGGGTGTTGAGTTTGAGTAGTTCTTTATAGATCTTGGATACTAGCCCTTTGTCTGTAGTGTCATTTGCAAATATCTTCTCTCATTCTGTGGGTTGCCTCTTTGTTTTGTTGACTGTTTCCTTTGCTGTACAGAAGCTTTTTATTTTGATGAAGTCCCAGAAGTTCATTTTCGCTTTTGTCTCCTTTGCCTTTGGAGATGTGTCTTGAAAGAAGTTGCTGTGGCCGATGTCAAAGAGGTTACTGCCTATATTCTCTTCCAGGATTTTGATGGATTCCTGCCTCATGTTGAGGTCTTTCATCCATTTTGAGTTTGCCTTTGTGTGTGGTGTAAGAGAATGGTCTAGTTTCATTCTTCTATACGTAGCTGTCCAGTTTTCCCAGCACCATTTATTGGGTTGTATCATTTTTACAAACTTGTTTCAATCTGTAGGTAAGCAGTGATCTCATTGTTGCAATAAGTTGTCCCTTCTTTAATTCCTTATTAGTCTTGAATATTTTTTATGGGTGTTTGTTTAAACTTCCTCTTTTTTAGTAATTTGTCTGTGCATACCCTCTGTCCATTTTTCTCCATGAACCATTATATGAGTTTATACTCATTTATATGAGTTCCTTATATATTAAATAATATCTTTTTGTGCAAATATTTATCCCAGGCTGTATTTTAACTTTGGTTGTTGTTTTGACGGGAAGCAATGTTTAAATTTTTTTTGTCGTATGAACCTTTATTTTGTGTATGATTTCTTCTATTAACAAAAACATAAAAGTTAACACACTGGGGTGAGTGGGGATAAAAGGGGAGAATCTTGTTTTATGGCTTCACAAGTACAAATTTCTCTAATTCTTTAATCCATCTAAAGTTATGTTGGTATGTGGCATGAATTAAGGCTAGAAATTGATTTTCTCTTCTAATTTGCCAACCAACTGTCCTAATGTCATCTGTTGAATAATTCTTCCATTCCCCATTGATCCAAGATGTCTTTCTTACCATAAATTAAGTTTTTATACATTCTAGGGCTATCTGTTCTGTTCTATTGATTTGCCTATCCATTTCTATGCCAATACCATGGTGTTTTAATTAAGGTTGAAGGGTGTTTTAAGTCTACTATTTCAAGAGCGAGCCCAGCAGAATGAGAACAATGATGTGAATGTGAGAATATGGGCAAGAGATAGTTACAAATGCCCAATAGTGTTACTCTCCTTGCCCATCTTTGGGCCTTGAATAGGTCACAGAGTGATTGGTGTTTGTTGTATCTCCAGGGAGATACTCAGGGAGGGAGATGGGATGTAGAGGCTTCCCAGGACTGACTCCCCTGGACAGGGCCCAGATGGGGTCCACCTTCATTTGCCTCTGACTCTGCTGATGTTCTATTCCACATGAATCCCCACTCTTTATCAAGTGACAGCATCTTTCTTCCCATCTTGGTGGAATGCTATCGTTCATCCATAAAGGTAATCTGTCGACTGGTTGGCTATAAGCAGGCCACATGACTAGTTCTGGTCAATGAAAGTCAGTAGTTATAACACACCTCACTATGGGGAAAAAGTTTGAAAAGGAGTAGCTGTCTCACTAGGCTCCAGAGAGAGGGTCTTCTGTTAGCCAGGGCCCCACCATGGGGATGGCATGGAACAGAGTTGTAGTCCATCCTCAGTCATTTTGTAGAATGAATGGTAAAAAAAAAAATCCTGTTATTGTAAGCCAGTCATTTATGACAGCAACGTGACCTGAATGATCACAGGAGTCAAAATACTTAACAATGAGTATGACCCGCACATTGACTAATCAAAATGGGTATCAGCCAGGACACATTGGTGATGCTTCCAGCATGACTGTTCACCTGGTACTTCATGTAAATCTTATCCTCTCTCTCTTTTTAAGATTTTATTTATTTATTTGAGAGAATGAGCGAGCAAGCACAAGTAGGGAGAGCAACAGGCAGAGGGAGAAGGAGAAGCAGGCTCCTCGCTGAGCAGGGAGCCTGATGTGGGGCTCGATACCAGGACCCTGGGATCACGACCCAAGCTGAAGGCAGAGGCTTAACAACTGAGCCACCGGGGCACCCCCTCTTCCCCTCTCTTTCAGGTGACTTTGCATTTCTCGAATCTCATTTACTGGGTATTGATTTTCTAACTTAGATTTTATAGTCTTTAGTGATCCTAGCCCCTCTTCTCTATTACCTGTGGCATGACTTGCTGTGCCGGACAACAGACAATTCTTCATATTTTATTGCTTCGGTTCTGTTTGTCTTTTCTCCTCATTGATATCGTAAGTCCTGACAGGCACGATCAGTGTTTATGCAACTTCTGTCCCTTCAAAGATTATTGCACCGTACCGGACCTTCTTCCTTCATCCCACAACTATGTACTAAAGACATTCTGTGTTTCCAAAGTCTATGTGTGAGCTGCTCCTATTGTTACTCTGCTAACTGACCGAAACAGCTTATTGCTCCTAATGGAACAGACCTGCACAGATGATGTGGATCCAGGGGCGTTACAGGAGAGAAAGGGTATTAGCACCATCCCCAACAGGAAGGGGCCCAGTAAGCCGAGCAATTTAAGGCTTGGTTTCTGGAGTCCAGCTGACCTGGATTCCTACCTGCCATTTAGGTAGTAGGGGTGTGATTAGGTCAGGTTCTTTTATTTCTCTCAGCTTCGATTTTCCCGTCTGTAGAATGGGGTTTCTTTGTGAAGATTAGATGAGAAAATACATGTAAAGTGTTTAAGCACAGAATCTGGTCCTTAAAGAGTTCCTTTTATCTTATGATTAGCATAGCCCAGATGGTTTGGGGGGGCCCTCCTGTTCCTTGATTGGTTGGCTAAACCTGACAATAAGCTCCATATGTTACTCCCCAAGACTCTGGAGCTCAGGGTTTGTCTTCCTCACCTCAGAATAACCACCTAACCTCTCTCTCCATTTCCTCGCCCCTAAGGTAGGAAAATAGTATGGTCTACTGCACGGGCTTGTTGTGAGGACTGACAATTAATACATTCGAAGCCTCTAGAACTGTACCTGACATAAAATAAGCAGCCAGTAAACGTTCTCTGTTGTTATTGTCCATGTCTACATGTTTTAAGGCTGGTGATTTTTATTAAAGCTTTAACCTCCCCTCCACCTTGCAGGCTCAATTCTATGGCACTGTCCTGCCTTCCAAGGCTCGTGCCCCCACAGCAGGCCCCTCAGGACCCCCCTGAGGCTCCTTGAGACATGAGGTCCAATTCAGCTGCTCCCACTACTTCTCTTTTGAGGACTAACCTTGCTAGGTCAGTTTGTCTCCACCCCTGAATCTGGGGAAATAAAATGCCCCTATTATCTTATGTTACCTTTTAAGATGCTGCTAAGAAAGGGCAGAGGGCAAGGGAAGGCTTACCATTTGGGTCCAAAGGCAGAATAAGTAGAATATGCAACTGATACAATTTTTGCCAGCAAATACTGCCCGTGTAGTAAATGTTTGTTGTAGTAAAGTATTTGTTGCATTCAACGTTCCAATGGTTATTCCATCACAAGATCATGAGAATAACTGCAAAGATCTATTTTGGAGTCAAAAGATGCCTGGGGTCAAATCCTGGCTACTCTGCCTTTTATGATCTTGGATATGTCAAGACGTTGTTCTGTGCCCTCATTTAAAAAATGGGTATACATAACGACACCTACCTTGAGGAGCTGTGGAAAGAATGAAAGAGTAACTTACATAACATTGGGCCAGTCCTGTGGGGCCAAGAGAAGCAAGGTCTGGAATCCAGCTGGGAATCATCCCTTGCTTAATTGCAAGTTTGGCAATTGCCTAGGGGGCAGAAATGGTCACCTTCTCTCCAGGCTTCTTCCCCAGCAGGAGGTCTGTGTCTGCCCGGAGGGAAAAGCTTTTTCCAATTTGCCCAAAGTGTCCTATGGCGTTGGGGCTGTGTAGAAGGGAAATGCAGAAGAGTGCCGGGCTTAGAGACAGTGATCTATAAATTAAATTATAGCCATTATCATCCTTCACCCATTTGCATGCCAAAACTCTGAACCTACTGTCTTTAGAGTTTCCAGCATTGTGGGGAAAGGTATGTAGTTGGTTTTTTTTCCGCTTCTAGTTGACTCATAATCTCTCTGCCTGGAAGGGCATTTCAATTTTAAGCCTTTTGTGGTTACATACATGCTTATGCAGCCCATTGATCATGAAGTTCATGTTCTGTGCCAGAAAGGAGTCTGCGTTGGCAAAATGCCTTCTGCTGCTGTCCTGAAAACTGCAGAAGCCAGATTCTGGCCCAGGGCAAGGGAAAGGGGGAAAGCTGCTTCCTAAGGCAGGGGAGCCTGGACAGCCTTCCCCAGATGTAGTGCCATATGGTGCAGAGCCGGTGTTGGCAGGAGGAGACCGGAAAGAAACCCAATCCTGAGAATGTGAGAAAGAGTGGTGAATTACAGGGATGGAGCCGGCTTTCTGCTGTTGATTTCCAGGCCTTCGGACAGTTGTGCTCCAGGAGGGAATCTTGCCTATGAAAGGGGCCCTGCCAGACAGAAAAGCATCTCCTGCTGGGGTTAGAATAAAAAAAGGAAGGAGCTAGAGTTTTTTCTTCAGTGATTTTATCTTTGCATTAATTTTAGATTTATAAAAGAATTCTGGCAATGGTATAGAGTTTCCATAGGTCTCTCACTCAGCTTTCCCTGATGTTAACATCTTACACTGCCATAGCTCATTTATCAAAACTGGGATATTAATGTTAGCACCATGCTATTAACGAAAGTACAGTCCTTATTCAAATTTTATCTGTTTTTCCACTGGTTCTTTTTTTCTATTCCAGAGTCTAATCAAGGGTACCACACTGCATTTTGTTATATCTCCTTAGCCTCATTCAGTCTGTGGCAGATTCTATCTTTGTCTCTCATGACCTTGACACTTTTGAAGTGTCTAATTGTCTAATATTTTCTCATGACTAGCCAGAGGCTGTGCGTTTCGGGCAGGAATAGCATAGAGCTGAAGTATCCCTCACATCCAGGCAAATCAGGGGACCAACAATGCTGACCTGTCTTCTCACTGGGGATGTTAACCTTGAACACTTGGTTGAAGTGATACCTGCCATCTTTGTCCGTGGTAAACCTACCATTTCTCCCTTTCGTACTCCATTTATTAGACATAGATCACTAAATTCAGCCTACACTGGGGGGTGGGGGAAGGAGTTCAGCTCCACCTTCTGGAGGAAGAATAGCAAAAAATTAACACATGTTAAAACCACCACAGTGATTGGTAGCTATTCTTAGAGGTTATGCAAATGTTCTCTTCATGGGAGCTTCCCCCCTTAAAGTTTGCATTCACCTCATGGATTTTGCTTGTAGTGATGTGTCATTGTGGTGTTCTAGAGGTGATTCTCTTTTTCCGTATAGGGACCCACATTGTAGTCATAGTAACCTAAAAAAGTTGCATATCTAGCCATGAGCCAGAAGAATTACGGAGAAGGCTGCCTTCTGTGAGAACAGGTCATTTTCCTGAGATCATCAGAGAGAACTTTAGAAGAGGCTGGTTATAGACATTATAATCCCCAGCCCTTACAAAGACCTGGATCATGGGATGGGCAGAATTAATATTAGGAGCAGTGTTCCTTGGCCCTTCTCCAGTGTTCCTTCCATGCCTTCTTCCGAAAGGTGACCCAGTTTCCTGCAGCAGACCCTGACCCTTAGGGGTTTCGAGAATGGCACATTGCCTTCAGACCTCAGCATGGAGCCTGAGCTAAGTCTCAGTAGGTTTCTGACCTGGAGTGAATGGCCTCTGATTCCAAACAAGCCAGGGGTCTAGTATTGGAGAGATGACCCACTTTTGTTGCCATGATTTCTTTTCTTCTGGGAGTCCTGTGGTACCTTGGGGTACTTGGAAGAGCAAATTCAGGTTCGTAGCTATTTGAGGATGTTAGCACAGTTGGAGAGAAGACTGAACTTAGGTCCCGGTGGTAGTGCTAGAAGGAAGATGGGGATTTATTCACGCATTTAGTTGATCAGACAGCAAATATTTATGGAATGCCTGTTGTATTCCAGAGAGGTATAGGTGTCAAGAATAAAGGGTGAACACAAAGGTCCCTGCACTCAGAGAGTTTATATTCTATGGGTTACTGGGGGCTAGTGTCAGGATTATATCTGGAAAGTCGGAGAAGAGGAGCAGTTAAAGGGGCTGCGGTTTTTGAACCGTGGAGACCATAAGAAAGATTTGGAGGTTGAAGAGGATGGTTTCATTCTAGAACATTTAGAGTTTGGGGTGTTTGTGTGCCGTCAAGGCTGAGAGGCTCACTTAGATATGCCTAGTTAGATATGAAAAGATACATTTGGCAGAAGCCTGGGGATACTGTGGAAATGGATGAGAACCCCTGCAAGAGTGGGACTCCTGGTGGGTTCAGCCAAGGACAGGTGCACATGAGGAGCACCTGGGGAGCTTCTTTGATCTCTATGCAATAGTGTTCTTGACCCAGATATTTAGAGATTTTGAAATATGTCATAGAGGAAGCCTCCCTAAACCAGGGATGGCTTCTTAGGGGGAGTGTGATGTGTGTTAAAGCAACAAAAAGGGTTGGGAGTCACTGGTACCACCTGGGAAGAGGCCTGGGTCAAATTGAAAGCTTTATGAGATTTGGAAGTATATATTTTCTAGCATCTGGCAAGAGAGTCAATAAATCAAGGTCTTAGTGTCAGCCCGTCACTACTGGCTGTCAGCTCACACAAGACACTTAGTTCCTCTGAGTTTTAATATCCCCATCATTGAAATCAGAGGTTCAGCCAAACTAGGAGGTTCTCACGCTGTGGTTTAGGGAACCCCTCCCCCCATAGGACCAGCCTCTCCTGAGAGCATGTAAGAAATGCAAATCCTCGGCGCCCCATCCCTGATCTACTGAATCAGGAACTCCAGGCAGGGCCATCCATCTGTTATATGCTTTCAGGTGATTCTGATGATTCTCAAAGTTAGAGAACCACTGGATTAGGTGAATTTGAAACTCCCTTCTAGTTTAGAAGCTTCTATACTGTATTCTCGTTCACATACTTTTGTCAAGTTTAATAGCCTATGCTTCTTTGTCCTCCCTCAATTGTTAAACGATCTTAACATTTAATCATTGTTAATGATGAATCATTGTTAAATGGTTTAAAAAAGATTTCTGCTTGGGGCTGGGATGGGATGCATGTATGTGTGCGCGTGCACATAGACATATGTGCCTATGTGTCTATGTATGTGCATGTGTGGTGATGAACACAGATGTGCGCATGCGCCTGTGTGGTGCCCGGAGGCTCCTGAGTGGACTTAGGGCTGGCACATCCTGCTTGCGCGCATGCGCTTATTATATTCACTGACAGGCGGCTTCTGAGTGGAAACTTAGGGCTGTCGCATCCTGCTTGCTTTCTTGGACGGCTTGGTATAAAGTGAGCTGTGTCAGGGAAAGCAAAATATCACAGTGGGCGAGCTCCTGCACACAGTGGCACCACATTCTGGTTTTATTTTTCTCTCTTTTTTAAAAGATTTTATTATTTATTTGTCGGGAAGAGAAAGAACACAAGCAAGGCGGAGCAGTAGACAGAGGGAGAGGGAGAAGCAGGATCCCTACTGAGTAAGAAGCCAGATGTGACGCTGGATTCCAGGACTCTGGGATCATGACCTGAGCCAAAGGCAGCCGCTTAACGGACTGAGCCACCCAGGCATCCCCTGCATTCTGTTTTTGTTCTAGCACTACTTTCACCTTGTGCAGCAGTTAAAGTATCTACTGCCATCATATCCTGGTTTGTTTGGCAAGCAATCAGGTGATTCCTAAGAGGCACCGTTTACTGAACCAAAAAATACAGGTTAACTCTTGGAGCAGATTACAGACCCAGCGTCTTGAGTCTCATGCTTAAGATCTAATCTCTACAAAGACGTGTTGTTGAAACATTTTCTCTCTGTAATAACCCTCATTCTTAATAAAGATAGCCAGATCAAGAATAATTCATTTAAAAAACAAGTCCAATTTGAACAAACCTGGTCTCATGACTTATAAAAGCTCAGTAAGAATAGTGAGTGATTGTATAGATCTCTTAGAATCAGCTTTGCAGGAACTTTTATAAGGAATCTAGATTGAACTTTAAGTAGCCTCTCTTGGCCAGCAGGGAAGCCAAGCGCTTGCCATCGGCATGCCTACATTACCTATAGATTTGGGTGAATTCCTTTTCACGAGGTCCCCAAAGTATCCTGAGGTTCCTCCACCTACCAAGAAGTGACAGTCTTCACTCTGCTGGTGAGGCTGTGGGGAACTCTGTAAGCAAGGTATCAGGCCAACGTTTCCAAGGGGCTGTATTGGCTTCATGCTTCATAAAGTCAACGTTAGTTCCTTAAAGCTGTTTGGTCATATCTGAGTCTTTGCATGTCTCTCAAATAGGACATTCCAGTTCAAGCCTTGGTAAAATAACCCATGTTTCGAAACCAGTGGTATCCTGTAAGAAGGAAAGTGGAATTTTATTGAACTTATGCAAATGACTGCTATGATTGCCAAGGAAGGAAGAATACTTGGGGAGATCTGTTCAGGTAGAGAAAAAAGTTAAAGGCTTCATTTTGTTCACAGAGAAATACTTTATCATTATTTCTCTATATCATTGATGTCTGAAGAGAAGCCTTCCTTAATCTGGAAGAGCAAACATTAAAGAACTAGCAACGTTTCAAACGAGAGTCACAAAAACTACAGTCATCCTCACTATAGTTACTTCTGGCAATTCTTGCCCATTTTCGTTTTAGGATTTTAATATTAAAACCCTGTATTTGTCAAAAGCTCTTTTT
The DNA here is from genome assembly GCA_004023965.1 of Spilogale gracilis. Classification (NCBI taxonomy): domain Eukaryota; kingdom Metazoa; phylum Chordata; class Mammalia; order Carnivora; family Mephitidae; genus Spilogale; species Spilogale gracilis. Next base: position 39,139 of record PITA01016026.1, on the reverse strand, counting down.
ATGACTCTCCTGGGAGATGAAACGCATTTTATGAGAGAATACGAACGGTAACTATAAATGACAAAAAGACTAAAATACGGACATGGTTCCAGATCTGAGGCGAGGTCGCTGTGTCGTTGGTAAGGAAACCTGGCTATTTCTGTGACACGGAACACTTCAGTCATCAGCATGTCGAGCGATGGCCTTATACCAGAACGTATTAAAACTTTAGGAATTGCCTGTCATCTCTAGCATAGTTAGAGCATGTACCCAAGCAGTACAACCTAAGGCTTATAATTTGTTTGGCAGTGCTTCCAGAATAACTCAACATACCAAATAGAAAGGTCTATTGAGTCAGAAAGACCTCATTTACATTTTAAATCTTGAGAAGTTTGTTAAAAAAAACCTCAGAGGGTTATAAAGCACATGCCTGAATACGATTACAGATGATTACAAAACTTTATGATTATTTATGTAATCCAGGTGACACTGAGAGCCCAGAGGCAGATATGTAGGTTATACGGTGTTAGCAAAATCTAGCTCCTTTAACATTGAGAAGAAGTTGTAACTAAGTAATCAAAGACCAGATAAAGACAAAACCTAGAAACTGGTTTTCCTGGGCAGACAAAAGAGAAAAAAAACTGTTTACATTTTCTTATCGAGTGCAAACCGCATTTCATCCGCATTTCAAGAAAACTTTGTCTTTTTAGCACAGAAAGGCAGAATTTCAGTTGTGCCACTGTACTTTTAAAATTCATTCATTTTAACTTTAATCCTAACCACATATAAAATTCCTTCCCAAATATTTCCCTTCATAAACTTTTATAACTTTTACAACTTTTTCGTTTCAGAGTTGCTTCCCTTATTCCCATCAGTTTTAATTATACTTAGCAAACTTTTAACTCTTAGAAACCTTACTCTCCAGTGAAAACAAATAGTAACCAAATGTGAACTGTTAACACCAGAATTCTTTAGATGGCAAATTTATAAATCAAGTAAGCATAAAGCAGGTTTACCAACATACTCAAATATCCTTAGTGTCTTTGCAGTAATCCTAAAGTGCAAACCTACATTCAGCAATCAGCGCTGTAGTATTTTATCTCATTTGGAAAAAGCCTAGATGTCCAATGAATTTAATCTAAGCAAAACTTTAAAGTTTCAGGTTATCAAAGACATGGAAAGCTATCATAACAGCTACCCATGAAAACTTGAGAAAGACAGAATTAACCAGAATTTTAAGTCATCTTTTTTGTTGTTGTTGTTGTTTTTATTTTAAGGGGAGAGTGCTGGGGGTGGGGTTGAAGGGAGAGACTCTCACGCAGACTCCTCCCTGAGCATGGAGCCGCACTAGGGCCATGACCCTGAGACCACGACCCAAGCCTAAACACAGAGTCAGATGCTCAGCTGACTAAGCCACCCAGGTGTCCCTGGTTTTATATCATCTTTTTTTTTTTTTTTTAAGATTTTATTTATTTATTTGATAGAAACACAGCGAGAGAGGGAGAAGCAGGCTTCTGGCTGAGCAGAGAGCCCGATGTGGGTGTCAATCCTGGGTCTCCAGGATCATGACCTGAGCTGAAGGCAGTCACTTAACCAACTGAGCCACCCAGGCGCCCCTACGTCATCTTTTTGTTAACAAGTTCCAGCAGAGATAACATGAGCTTATTTGACCCTTAGTAAATGTTGGTAGAATGAGAGGTTTTAGTTAAAATACCGAATTAAATTCCACCTGGATCCACTTAAAAGTAAGTCAATTTATTCCATGTTGTCCGATTTTACCTGGGGTTCCAGTGGGGGAATCTAGAGGGTGGTACTAAGTCCCAGGGGCGCTCTCCCAAGTGGAGGGGTAGGAGCCAGCAGTGCTGATGCCGCCCAGGAATGGCCTAGAAGCCAGTTATGCAGGCCACACACCCGAGGTGGTACAGAAATGGAGGGGCAGGACAGAAAAGGCGAGGTGCTGCCAGAGGCAGAGAAGAAAGGTTCCTGGTTTTAAAACTTAGCTCAGACAGGTGAGCAGACACCACATTTTTTTCCCCTTAGATCTTGCAATCAGATTGTTTCCAGTGGGTTAAAAGGCATCCCAAGAGACGGTTCCTGGGGGCTGAAGAGAGAAGGTCCATCACCAAGAAAATCTCTACACCCAGTCATCCTCCCCCGCTCCCCCCCGTCCCCCACCACCCTGTGGTGTCCCAGATGTAGGATTATCAGAGGTTTCTGGTGTCAAAGCAACCCCAGGCATCCTATGGTCACTGTGGGCCATAAAGGCCCTCTAGGAGGGAGGCCTGCCCCCTCTCCCCATTTACGTTCTAGACTACAGTGAGGGTCTGAGTTTGCCTTGCTGCACAGGCCCTACCATGAAGGCCACAAAGAATCCATTGTTTTTGACTCATGGAAAACAAGAGAAAAGTTTTACAAGAGGAAATTACCAAATTTGTGACTTTAGTTAGTAGAAGACATTGACGGGAACAATAAAGATAGAAATCCATCACGGCCTGAGCAACATTCCAATAACTGTAGTATCTAAAGCCAGTGTCTCTAGGAAATGAACCCCAGCTGGATTTTAATTCCATCAGGTACCGGTTTGGGCTGGCTCCCAGTGGAGGTCCCACGGCCAGAAGAGGCTAGACCAGAGCTGTGAGAGGATCCCATTAGACCAACAAGGAGGAAACCTCACATGGGAGTACGATGATCGGCAGCTGTCCTGGTGATTTAGGTGGCTGGTCGGTGCCCGGATGGACAATTTTGTATATGACAGGAATAAAGAGAGGGCATCAAGCTTCTGGGTCTTATCACCATTCCGCCCATGGGCTAAGCTCCACTTAAAAGGTGGCTTTCAAGAAGAGAAAGTCAAGTATCGCATGGTTTCACTTACTTGCGGTACATGAGGGGCAAACTGGAGGACAGTGGCAGAAGGAAAGTAAATAGGAAGTAGGGTAATCTAGGGAGGGAAACGAAACAACAGAGACTTTGGACACAGAAACAAACTGAGGGACTTGGAGGGAGGGGGGTGGAGGGATGGGAGAGCCAGGTGGTGG